>JAJAQA010000002.1:12805753-12970753 GCA_021464565.1 Rutilus rutilus | reverse complement strand
ATGAGTCGTACTCTTTAGCCAATCAGATTTAAGCTTATCAATCGACCAATCAGTATCACGTGAGGGCGGGCCTACCTGCATGTTATGTCATCAGCTTTCGACCAGTTCATGGCTAAGCAGAGGTATGTGCAGTTGATCGTTCATTTCTGTGTTAACTGAAGTTAAAGAAGTTAGAGATCAGTTGAAGCAATAGTTTATGAACTGCTGTTTAGTCCACATGTGAACATAAACATTTATTGTTAGTATTGATGGATTTTCATGTCCTGTGCTGTCCACCACACATCCCAGCGGGCATCTTGGTGACAATCAATGAAATGCTTCAAGCTGAAGTGCATGCTGGGTACCAACAATCAAAACTCACCCATATCTCCCAGCATGCATTGCGGCTTTAATAAATTATGCAGCTGTAGTTGATCTGATTATCTGGATATTTTGTTTGATTGTCACCATTGTTGAGATTCATACGCTGTTTCTTGATGTCTGTGTGCGTCTAAGTAATGCCATAGATGACAGGGTTTTGTGCACTAAATAGTTTTTAAAAACCAAGTACATTATTTGATAAACAACACTACTAGATATGCTGTAGAATCAAATTACTTCTATCATGAATAAAACCGCTTTTAACCCCTTACCTGTCAGGGATCACTGGTGATCCCAGATCATTTTAGTTCAAAATATGTTTGAGCTTATATATCTAAATATTAATAACAGTCTGGTTAATTTTGAGTCTTGAACTATAAACTCTCAAGTGTTGGCTTTCTAAATGTATGTTTGTTATGTTTCTATTCAGAATTACTTATGAGCAGTAACCTTTTTATTTTGGGCATTTCATGTATGCAGCACTTGCCAAAATTGGGGGTGATGGGGAAGGGGTTTTAAACCACAAGTCCCATATAATCAAAGCATTAGACACTGAACATGATCAGGGATTCAGGCAATTACATGATGATATCATCAATAAACAGCCAACATCTCCTGATCTCAGTTTCTCATGGCTTTTTTAGCTATAACAACAGAGCTTTATAAACACACAATTATAGCAGCCAGAGAAAATTTAATATTAAGAAGTCAAGGGTCAAGAGCCCAACTAAAGCAAACGCTAACCAACATCATGGTGACTTTAAAATGCAAAATTTGATTTCATTAAACCGGAAATTAAAGCAGAGGTCAAATCTTGACATCAAATTGACATCGACACTTTGACGTCAATTTGATTTTCATTTTTGACCAATTTCTTGACGTAATTTTGACATCAATTTGATGTCATATTGATGTTAAATTGACATCAAATGCCCACTGGGATGTAATGACGTGCATAGGAGACATCTCTTTTGTTTTAAGCTGCATATATTATGTAGTTTTATTGTTTCAGATTTCCGAGACAGATGATGTATGAAGATGCAGACAACCAGTACTGTGATCTTACCATTCCTTCTATAATTCTTTCAAAACAGTCACATTGCAAGCCATCCATTTTGACAGTTGTTTCAACAAGAGGTTGAAAGTGATGCATTGTTACTGTATTCATTTCTCTAGGAATAAAGCCCTGCTATTCATGCATTATTAAATGTTCTTGTCAGAATTAAAACATTCAAAGACATAATTACATTTGATGTACACGTTTTATTAATTTGAAAGTTTCCGAATACTTTGAGTATAAAATATACATAAAATGACTTGATCATGATTAATGTCCCTGTTACATATAAAGATCATGAACTGACAATCTTTAGTATGAACGGGGACGGCGCTGGCAAAACCAGCAATGCAGGTTTGAGAGGTGGCGCCCAGACAAATCTCACCAGAATCACGACTTGCTTTACGGCACGACGTCTCGTACATCAACAACATATGAAGCAGCCTCTATGGAAGACACTAGCACACATTTCAGACGTGAATCATGGCAGAGTCGACGAAGAAAATGAAGAAAGCGCGGTCGGAAGAGTCAAGGAAAAGAAACCGACGGCTCTGCGTGAGTGGTATCTACGACAGTAACGTTAAATACAAGTACTCCACAGCGACTCGCTGTTTGAGAAAAATGTAAACTGCTTAGTGTGCTGTTACAACCAATTGTTTTGTAGTCTCTCGTTTCTTTCTATCTTTTGTTTTGGAAGTGTTTGTGTCCAGGTACGGTGCTGATTGGCTCCTGCAGGCTAATGACTGGCTCATCTTGATTGGTGCATTTGATTCCAGGCACACCTTAAAAGTCCTGATGTCACTTCCTTTGGGAGGGAACATTGTGTTGTTGTGAGGACTGAATTGTTGGTTTTGGTGGCTCTGTAAGCGTGATTAGATGAATTTTGACTGTTAAGAGTGATCATTGTTTGTTCTCTGAAAAGAATTACAGGTTGTAAGTAGGAAACTGTTTGGTATTTCGACCCTATTGACTGTTACTGACACTGATTTGGATTTCCCTTTTAAAACTGTTTGCTTGAGCTTGTAAATAGTTTGTCTATCATTGTAAATCTTGAGGGTTTGGGAAAGTAAGGAGTTTGACGCCATTATTGTTTATTGTAAACCTTTTAAATCTCTGTTTTGGCTAGGGAGATAGGTTAATATATTGTACTTTAACGTTATTTTATTTTGGTTAGGTTTTAGGCAAGAGGTTATTTTGGCCAGGTCAACTCCCGAAGAAAAGTTCCCTATTTATTTATTTTGACTCTTGTATTTTTGTTTGGTTTCATTAAACTCTCAAAAGATTCCTCGCTTCCACTCTCTCATTTCATGTTGCGTCCTTTACCCCTAGACGGGGCGTAACAGTGCCTTTAAATAACTAATCGACCTATGTCAAATCTTCCTTTCTTGGCTAAATTTGTTTAATGAGTTGTAGCTTTACAGTTGCATAATCATCTTTCTGTTAGTAATCTTTTTGAGCAACTTCAATCTGGTTTTTGAAAATTTGTATGACTCACAAATGTTATGACTTTTATGACATGACTTTTATAGGCGCCTGTTTGGTTGGTTCTGTGGTTCTGATGGTTCTGTATTTGAGTTTCAGAAGAAATTAAGGAATCTAGGAGTTATTGTTGATTGTGGTAATCATTGCTGGTTTCTTGTTTATTTAATCCACTTATGCTTTTTTGTTTGATTTATTTTGTATTTTGTTTATTAGCCTACTTTACTTGTATTGTCTTATACTGTAAGTGCTTTGAGAAGCTCCTTTAAAGGCACTGTAGAAAACAAAAGTTATTGTTATTATCGGCCGTGTTTTCTCTGGCTGGCTGCAGTTTCGCTCCGAGCGGGAGATTGAAAACCCGAAGTAGAGCTCGAGTGGTCTGTGTTTCGGTTAGTCACTCACAACTTGTTTCTGTTTGAACGGCTTTCATCGTCGTAGAAGGAATAAATTGAAACATAAGTTGCTGTGTATTAAGGACTTTTTTGTAGAAATGTTGTTGTTCCGAACAACAGCAAGATTGCGAGTGTAATTTTGTGCAGTAATCCTTATATTAATAATCTTATGTAGTTTTATCTATTTTTTTCTCTCTAGCAATATCTAAGTGTAATGGTCTTTAATATTTCTTTTGCTGTTATTCTTGATTTATTGAATGACAGAAAAGTGTGGAGTTTTACACTAGAGCTTTTTTTTTTTCTGCCTTTTATTGGAAACATGAACAATACCGATACTCACGGTCAAAAACATTAATAATCTCAATGAAGTAAGATTCATACATGATAAAAAAGCATAAAGAGAAACACACTATAGTGATTACACAGTTTTACTTAAATTCATTAAGCGTTTACTTTCATTATCACACATCCATCTATAAAAAGATCGCCTGATTACTTCAGTCACACGTCATCATGACACTCCTGTCAATCATTCAGGGCTCCTCCCACAAAGAGATGCATAAATGCTGTAATATTTACTGTGTCCAAAACACTACAGCCTCTTCTTGTTAGTCTGAATAAGAAAGAAAGAAAGTAAAAACTTTAATACTGAAATATGTCAATAAAAGCATCAACAACATTTGTCAAGAGGAAAGGCTAATAGATTGTGTTTTGTCTCTATCTAGTGGGTATTCTTACTTGCTCGAAGATTTTCATACAGAGGCGAGTCCAGTTCAGGTTTACACTCATCAAGTTGAGCAGCCTTTATGAATGAAGACAAAGTAAAAACAGGAGCGTGTTATTTAAATTCCCATATACTTAGTCAATATAGATATGTTCACACCCCAGTCAACACTTTGATCTCACAGTGATGTCACCATGTGGTCACACCGTCAGCAATCTGAGTTCACAGTGATCTAAAAGTGTAACCTCACAGCGCTCTCACTGTGTGCTCAAACTGTGCCACAATACCCACATAGCAACATTGTGTCGGCCCAGATCCGGCCCACATCTGGCACACGTGGAAAGATGATCTGGCCCACATGCAGCATGGAATTACGGCACTTGGGTGGGCCACTCCTGTTTGCCAAATCTGGGCCACAAGCAGGCCATAGCAATGCCACATGTCAGCCAAGAGCAAAGAAATAAACCAGAACTGGACCTTATCTGAGCCACAACATCTGTGTATATTAAATATGAAGTCATCTCAGCCTGTTAACAAAAAGAATCACTGAAAGAAAGAAGAGAACAGAAAAAAGAGACGAGCAGAAGCACAAGAACTACAACTGACTTCAGCCACAGCCTCAGATGAAATCAACTGAAGAGAAAAGAAGACATTAAATCTGTGAAGATCTCAGCAGAGGAGGATTAAACAACTCCACAAACAGCATTACCAGCTTCACTTATTACTAACCAGACTGACTTTATTTCTGTCAGACGTCTACAGAAGTTTTTATTGAGAATTAACAGAGGTTTAACTCTAATGTGTTTCATTTAAAGTCACCATAACAGTGATTAGTGTTTCCATTAGTTGGGCTCTTAACTCGTAGTATATCTTTTATCTTTTTTGGCAGCTGTGACAGTGTGTTTGTCAAACACATTTGCAGCCGCAAAGAAAGTTAAAGTGAAGCGAGATCAGGTGATGATGGTTACCTGTTGATGGTTTTATAATCATCATGAAGTAACCTGTTTCACTGAGGTAATTTGAATCTAACAATTGTGTTGTACCAATAATATATTCTCATTACAAACCCTGTGTTACTGCAGCGTGAGTTCCAGCAATATTATAACAATCAATTAGAAGATTTTAACGATTTTAATGAAGTTGGAGCCTGACATCAAATGTTTAGACGTCAACCTAATTTTCATTTTCAACTAAAATGTTCAAATCCAATAACATTTATAGCTGGGGTGACCTCATATTGTGGCCATAAAATGAGCACACAGCGAGTGCGCTGTGAGGTTACACTTTTAGCTCACTGTGAACTCACATTGTGGTCATATGGAGAGATCACTGTGAGATCAACGTGTTGACTGGGAGTGTATTCTGCAGTAAACAAGCCGGTACCACGGCCCGCTTGCCTGCACACAAACGCCGTTTTTATGGCGACCCAGGTGAATCTCTCAAAGAGTGTTTTTCCTGGTATTCCGGCCACGGCCGATGGTGTTATGAGTGTAGTAAAAATGCCCACTGCCCAGTGTTCATTCCTACACACAGACACAGCCCGTGTGGTCATATGGAGAGATCACTGTGAGATCAATGTGTTGACTGGGACTGACATTGAACGTTTAATTTCTTTTGACTAAAGGTGAAGAGAGTTTAGTCTTCTGTAGGAAACACTTACCGTTACATTCGCATACACAGGATCACTCAGTTCAACATCATTAGCGTCGCGTCTGTCATGATCAGGTTTGGGATGATTCATCTTTGCCAATAAAGAAAAAAACAGAATAAAGAGAAAATAAATAATGTCTGTAAACAACTCACTAGAAAAAGTCACTAATTCAGACTTTCACTTTTAGTTACAAATGAATTTAGTAAACTACTGAAAAACAAATATTTTTCTCACCTGAGATTCCTGTGTGTCATTTCTCTTTTTCATACACCTTGTTCCCCTTTAAAGACAATGATTTGAAACAATTACACCCAATCAGAACCTATTTGATGATTAATACACAGATATGATTTGAGCTAAAGGTATTTCTCTATAGGACGTGGCACTGCCACTTTGAATGTGATGAAATCTGGTCTATCTTCAGGATTTACTGCAGTAATGAGCTTCTGATTTCATTATTCAATAACTAACTGAGTAGCTGTCAGTGTGGAAAGATAGGATGGGAAATTTTGCCTTAGTTCACGTTCATCATGACGTCTCACTGAATTCACAACTTTCTAACTCAGTCATTCATTCACACACACGAGAGAGTACCACAGACACACATCTTACCAAATCACTAACATCGTAATGATAACTGCAGCTCCACAAACCCCTCCAATGGATATGTATAATATCACCAGACGTCCTGCAACTGAGACAAAAGAGTAAAACGTCTGAACAGATTCATTTGAGTCACTATAGAAAGAGTAATGTAAGTATATGAGCCGCTCTACCTTTAACAGTGACAGTTACAGCGTCTGATCTCTGAGATCCATGTTGATTGTGAGCCTGACAGTAGAAGCGTCCACTCTGTAGTGCACTGAAACTCTGTCCAGATCCAACAGCTGAGGGTTCATTCTCCTTAAACCAGCTGAAGTTCAGAGCAGGAGGGTTTGAGTCACTGATGCAGTTCAGAGTCACTGAATCTCCCTCCACTATTACAACAGATCCATTTATCAACACTGACACGCTCCTGGGAGGGTCTAATAACAATCACCAAATTATTTAAGACCTCTTCCACATTTTTTAAATGACAAATATGAACCAAATTAATCAAAACAGAGAATTAGCATCTAATGTTTTATAATAAACTCACACATGATGTTTAAAGTCACAGCATCAGAGTATTTCTCTCCATGTTTATTGATGGACTTGCACTTGTATTCTCCACTGTCATCAGAGCTGATCTTTGAGATGTTGAAGATTCTTCCAGATCCTACAATCGTTCCTCCTTTAATCCAGCTGATTTCTGCAGGAGGGTTTGAGTCACTGATGCAGTTCAGAGTCACTGAATCTCCCTCCACTATTACACCAGATCCACTCATCAACACCGAGATGCTCCTGGGAGGATCTAAAGACAAAAATTAAAATGTATAACAAATACTAGAAAATTATGAATTTGAAGTTTTTTAATAATATGTAGGTGATCATTAACTCACACATGACGTTTAAAGTCACAGTATCAGAGTATTTCTCTCCATGCTCATTTCTGTACTTGCACTTGTATGTTTTACTGTCATCAGAGCTGATCTTTGAGATGTTGTAGATTCTTCCAAATCCTACAAAAGTTCTTCCTTTAAACCAGCTGATTTCTGCAGGAGGGTTTGAGTCACTGATGCAGTTCAGAGTCACTGAATCTCCCTCCACTATTACACCAGATGGACTGATGGACACTGAGACTCTCTTTGGAGGATCTAACACAGGACAAAAAATAAAACCTTAAATCATCTAATTCAAACACAATCTCCTAATTTTAAAAAGACTAAATGAATCTGTACTCACACATGACATTGAGCTGAACAGCAGGAGAGATGTGAGTGTGTCCGTCTACAGCACAGCTATATCTGCCTGAATCCTCTCTTCTGACTGACTGCAGCAGGAGTTCATTGTTTCTGTCTCTTCTCTCAGTTAATGGCTGTGAGTTTCTGTACCAGATGAATGTTCTGTCAGTCAGAGCGCAGCTGCTTTTACATCTCAGAGTGACTGAATCTCCCTCTATCACTCTCTTAGGAGACTCCACCTGAAGATCTGAACACAACACACACATTATATCTAGTGCTGCTGTCATACACTGATTATTATTCAACATAATGCACAGAAGAAGAGATAAACCTCATCAAAGTCACCTGTGACATTAAGAGTCACTCCAGGATCACCAATATATTTTCCACTATCTTTATCAGTGATGAATCTGAAATAGTACATGTGTGAATCCTTCAGTGTCACATGACTCAGTCTGATGGTGCAGTTCTGCTGTTTATCTCCCAGATACTGAAGCCTCTGACTGTATTCAGGGTCCTTAGACAGATCTGGAGGATCTACACGTGTTTTGGTCCAGAACACTTTCTTGATCTGATATCCAGTAGGGTATGTATAAGTGCATCTCATTATCACTGTTGAGTCCTTTAGTGCACAGATGTGTGAAGGACTGTAACTCACACCCCAATCAGCACTAGAAACCCCTGAAACACAGAATTCATCCTGAACAATTTAGCTGCAGCTTGTGCATATAACATTGCAGTATCAAATGTATCTTGAGTGTTTCTGAAGTGTTGCATTGACTAACCATGAATCATGAGAAGAACGATCAGAGGAAGAGGAGGAGCCATTCTGAGTGATGTCACTATCAACACCTACAACAAATGTACAGTGGCTCATTTTTCAACTTAAAGGGCCAGTTACATAAATATAGCCATTATGTTTATGACAGTGTCTTAAGATCTAGAATGATAGATATGTCAGTCACACTTTTCGGTATCAGATTAGTCCAATGTACGTTTTTATGTAACTGACGTAAAGTTATGAACAGTTTTAAAGAAAAAATGTGATGACTAACTTGTAAGACTAGTCCTGGCGGTTTATGCAAGTCTTGTCGTTTCTGTCTCATTGTTACGCATTAAGTTTTTCATATTCTCATTGCATTAGATATTTCATCAAATATATTATACAGTATATATGTCTGTGGCGAGGGCGGTGTGGTTCAGTGAAGTCTGCAGCGGGATAGAGAGACAGGAGACGAGCGGTGAGTAAGCAGGTCAAGTGCAAAACTACAAACACCTGTGTCTTGATGCAGTAATTGGACTGGAGAAACGGATAAAAGCCACTGGGAAGCTGGGAGATTCTGAGAGAGAGAGTGGGCTGATTCATTTCGTGTGGCGCATTCGCACGGGATCAGCGAAGCCTGTGATTTTACTTGAATTTACTGACTTATCTCCCGGATATGATGTCAATAGGCTATTGCTAGTGATGTATGTCTCGAGACCGGTCTCGAGACCACTTTTACGTGGTCTCGGTCTTGTCACAGCCTTGACGGTCTTTGGTCTTGGTCTTGTCTTAGTCTCGGACCTCTTGGTCTTGTCTAGGTCTCGCTGTCTCAGACCGACATAGTGGTCGGGATTTAGCAATACAATAGGCTACTACAATATCCACGACGACACAACGTTCGATAATGCAACATTATTATCCGCAACGGAACGGATTGAAGCGTGCGTCCGAGTGAAGACAGTGTGGCGTGTGCGCCCAATATACGAGAAAACACTTCATCCGCGCCACTGATCGCAGCGGCAACGAGCACTTTGGTCACTTGATTTAAAAAACACATATCAGTGACATGATGGGTTTTAACTTCATTCAGGAGATTTTGGGTTACTGCACAACTGACAGATGACTTTGAGCGCACCGCCAACGGTGTGTGTGTGTGTGTGTGTGTGTGTGTGTGTGTGTGTGTGTGTAACCATAGCGACAAAACAACCAACTTTCGGATCCTGCACTTAAGCCTATAATTTCGTTTTTAAACATTTTTATTTATTCAGTGGCGTAACTTTTGCTAAATTAGATATATGTACATTGTACAACAAAATTACAATGTCCAGCAATCGATTTAAATAGTAGGCTACTACATGGTGTTTAATTTGTCGTTTAATGAGATGTAGCCTAATATATGTTGTCAGTGCTAAAATACATAGATTCGCCTATTAGAACAACGTGCCTAAATGGTCCAGTTGTAGAACTTTTGCCAACAGTGTCAGAGGTTGTGGGATCTAATCCACACCAGTACAGTTTTTTTTTTTTTTTTCTCATCAAAACTGATTATGTTCATCAGTGGTTGTATATCAAGGAGGGACATGTATGCATTATGATGTGTGATTTCACCAGAACGAATAGAGAGTATCCGCAACGGATTGAAGCGCGCGTCCGAGTGAAGACTGCGGTGTGTGCGCGAGCCACACGAGTAAACACTGTATCAGCGCCACTGATCACAGCGGCAACGAGCACTTTCATCACTTGATTTAAAAAACACATTTCAGCGCTAGATCGTCTCTTATTTAACAAACGAACGAAATGAATGCTCTGCTGGTTGTTGAATGTTTTGTAGAATTGTACATTCGTGCCGCGAGATGTTTTAAAAAGACATGTCCCACCCGCCCCACCCGCAAATTACGCCTATGTAACACGCCTGATAAATATGTCAACTATAGCAGATCGGTACTTAGGTAGTGAATTTAACTACCTTGTACTCATGTCAGTCAGCCCTCCCGGCTGCTTTAAACCTGAAGTTAATCTGTCTGACACACGCGAGTCGCATGTAGACTATCACAACGTTAAGTCAGTGCGCGCACGGAGAGCGGTGTTGCGTGATAGCATCACTGGACTGACACGCCGACATAATATTTTTCTTTTGTAGCTATTTTTCGTAGCTGTTGTACATAAATGTCGTCAGGAAACTATTAAAATGAAATTATTTATTAATTCATTATTATTATTATGAAAATTAAAAAAAAATTATTGTTTTTATTAATCTGATTGGGTGGGCCACCGGTCAATCTGGGTGGGCACGTGCCCACCCAGGCCCACCCATAAATCCGCGCCTGATAGGCAGGCATTTGCTTAGATGAATTTGTGTCTTTGATATCTGTGTGTGTGTGTGTGTGTGTGTGTGTGCGTGTGTGCATGTGTGTGTGTGTGTGTGTGTGTGTGTGTGTGTTGTTTGATTACAGTATTGTATTTAAGATGGTGTTAGACTAAATAAATGGTCTTTTAAATATCATCTGCATATCTCCGTTGTGTTGACTAAACATTAGGCCTAATCCAAGTTTATAATTGCGTATCTTTAATTTGATGTTACGATTTCATCTACACATTAAGTATAATTTCAATTGGTTACATATTTCTCATTCTTTAGACAGTTGTTGGAGGAGCAAGATGGTGTTGGAGGTGTTTGATGTTTTGTCAGATGAACCAGTCAGTACCAGTCATGTCAGTCCTCAACAGTACACAAAAGTTAACACTAGTGTCTCAATCCTCTAATAGTGCAGTAACAGCCGTCATGCAATTGCTACACATAGTTGATCTCACCCTGCAAAAACATTTACTGTGAGCTCACGGTCACACACATGACATGGTCTGTCTCTGTATTGTTCTGCCTGTGTAGTTGAAGTAATACCATCTAATATGTATTGAATGTAAACTGCGGCTAAACCCTAGTATGCTGCTGTTCTTGAATTCATATTGCTTAGCTTCAACACTAGTCTATTTTTTTTCCCTCCGGTCTCGACTTGGTCTCGGTCTTGGTCTCAACTTGGTCTTGGTCTTGACTTGGTCTGTCTTGGTCTTGGTCTTGTCTTGGTCTCGATACCCTCTGGTCTTGGTAGTGTCTTGGTCTCGGTTTAGGCGGTCTTGACTACAAGTCTAGCTATTGCTTGGAAATGTATTGTTGTTATTAAAGGTCTAACTGTAGGATATATCATAAACAGAAGAATGTTCCTTACCACATGCTACTATACATGTCATCCATCATCTAATCATTCTTTTTGTTTTTGCTCTTCTGATGGTTTTCAGCTTTCTCTTTCTGCAAATTGTATAGTTGTATCGTATCATGGTGTATAGTGATATGACCCAGCACCCAAAATACTATCAAAACACTCCAACGCAGCCTCCATTCTTCACGAAAGATGGATAAAAAAGCGCACAGGAAACAAAAACCTTGAAAAAATTATAAACGACCTGCCAAATCACAGAGATGCCGATTCGCATGGGACTAATACTATCACAGGACCTCTGTGTTTGCTGAAATATGGTCGTCATATGCAGGGAATTTTTACTTTACAAATTACAGACATGACCGATTCGCACGGGATTAAGATCTCAGACAACCTCCGCAATTATTACAAATGATTAGAGGTCACCAGGTAATACTTATCCCGTGCGAATAGGGCATTATTGCGTTCATTGCAGTAATTGTCATGGAGAAAAGCCACTGGGAAACTGGGAGATTCTGAGAGAGAGTGGGCTGAGGACTCCTGCGCTGTGTCTGTTCCAGAGCAGACTTTATGATACTTTGATCTACTGAGAAATGTCTGTAAGCTCAGAGAACATGTGTTTGTTTTTGGTTTATTTTAAACTAATAATAGCACTAGCCTCAGCCTATTCTTGGACCTACAGGTGAAGACACTAGCTCAACATAAACCCCCTGTATCTTGACTATAGCTGTGCATGCACATGTTCAAGTGTGTGGGTTACCTAAAGTAGCATCAGTGACCTCATCTTCCTTTTCTAATGAAAATTGAGCACCATCTATTTTGAGATTGAACAGAAAACTAAAAGAGAAATACGCTCTAGTTCTTAGCTTAAAGTCAAACAGAAATCAATTAAATACTTTTATTTCTGCAAGAAAATGACAGCAACCATCATTTTTGCACTGCTTGAGTACGGAACTGTCTAAGGCCTTTCCCCGTCCCCTTTGATTGACAGCAGCTTTCATTATATAGTCATCCTGTATTATACAGTTATCTGTTGTTAAAATATTAAAGTTTTAAGGTGTTTGTCACCAACATACAAAACAGTGCTAGAGAAAACATTGTGCTATTGGACTTTTGATTTTAAACCATATAGTTACTGAGACACAGCCCTGTGACAACTAGCCCCAACCAATCTCCCATAAATCCCCCACACTTAAGATATTTGACAGAACAGTTATAAAATCATGCTCTTACCTGTTTCACCAACACCAGTGACCAGTGCCAGCACTACAAATGATCAGGATGAAACCAGTATTGGCGTTTTCACACTCTGAATGACACGTGATTAACACCTTATATTTTAACATGAGCTTATGACACCTCACCTAGTGCAGATCGAGCAGAGGAAGAGTTTTACATTATAATAACATTAGTCTAAAGGCATAAAAGTTAAGCCGAGAGAAACTTTACGTTAGTCAATAAAGATGCTCATGTAATAATGTTTTCAAACTTGAGAATATCTATTTTCAATAAGTTGCATACAGATAGTAATGACAAGGAACCTGTTCTTAGGAAACTAATTGCTTTAATAATTGTACTTTAATTTGCATATGCAGACTAACTATCCTAGCTTGTAAAACACTGGAAGGTATTGCAGTAGCAGTGACGTCAAAACACACATTTCATCTCCAGCATCGCCAACTGTGCACTTGATAAACCTCCAATTTACTGATTAATAGCAATCTGGAAGTTAAATAAAGAACTTTAAACACGCTGATGAAGCAGAATTGATTCATCTGAATGTTTTTATCATGATAACTATTACGTTTTTTAATGTGTCAGTTGCCTTGTCCTTCTTGAATGCATCACGTCTCTAAGCATGGTTAAACACTGTTTCCTCTTTTGTAGGTGAGAAAACAAATGCATGAACTTCTGACATCAGCATCACAGTGTTGATCACGTGACCTTCATAAGCGATGGAGAGACGCTGAGGGACGTGACACCAAAGAGGAAGAGGAAATCAGTCCTGTCAGAGTAACGCTTGAGGCCTTTTCACATACCAAATATTTCAGCTCTAGTAATGGAAGTCCTGGCTTCTAAATAAAAGATCCAAATTGGGAATTTTCTGGACAAACCTGAAATAAACACTTTTTTTTTGAGCATCAGAAACAACATTTATGAATCTTTATGGATCATGTAAAATGTGAATGTTGATTTGAAATATGTTATTAAAATATGACAGTTTTTCAGGATATTTCGCCCTTCAAGCCTATAGGAGTTGGTCTTGCATGAGCGAAAAAGGGTTCCTGTCTGAAAGGGTTGCTAATAAACTAACTTTCCTTGAAAGGGACTTTGATTATGTTGTATCACCAAAAGGTGAAGGTCCAGTAACTAAAGTCGGCACTTAAAGAGAATTTAAGACTAACTTCACCTCCATATTGTGAATCATTTTGTGAAGTGGATTATCAAACAAGTGAAAAAAATGAGTGGGACTTGTTGATTGGATTGTGAAAAGTCGGCATTGCAAGGATCCATGGGTACTAGTGTTGACACTAGTAATTTATTGAATAAAGATGAATTCCAAATGTTAAGTATTTAAAGTGAATTTAATATTTAAACAGTTGTATTTTCTACACAGAGCTTAAAAATGTTTAAGTGACTAAACATTATAACTAATAAACAATTAGCTAATAAACAATTAGCTTTACCTATAAGCAAGTATAATCAAACAAGTCACAACGCATAAAGCAACAACATATTTCCATGATGACATTATTTGCCGGCCACAAGCCTTTGATTTCCACTTGAATCCATTGTCATATTTTCCTGATTCTTTTCAAAACACTCCTGTCAATCAGGCTCCACCCACACAGTTACATGAATACTGTAATGGTACTGTAATGGTTTGGTGTGTGCCATCATTCACCACAGCATATTCCTGTAAGAAATTGGACAAAAATTAGATCCATTTATCAAGTTTAACCATTTTGAAATGTTTAAACTGCACACTCATAGTGTTCCTGCACTGGTGTCGAGAGAAGGCCAACAGAGTAGGACTTTTACCGTATTTTTCTGAAAGTAAGACGACCCTGATTATAAGACCCCACTGTCAAGATGTACCTTTTGAAAAAAAAGCTTTTTGAGGGCCAAATCATGTCTTTTATAAAGAATAATTTTCATATTGCATATTTTTCATATTCCAAAGGTCATAAAACACAGGTGTTTGATCTGCATTATTATCACATTTATTAGGGGTTCAAGCACGAAGTGCTGAAACCCTATTGTAATTGCCCTGATTTTTATTATTTTTCTTCCGCCGTAAAACGCATCGTGCAGCCCAAACCGTAAGTGCTGGAGACTTGAAACTTGGCCAGATGGTAGTACCAAAATCGAGGAGAGGTTCAGAGATTATGACCCCGATTGACCCATAGGTGGCGCTATAGCGTCCAAAAGCACTAAACTGCTCATAACTCCTAGACCGTATGTTGTAGACTCAAGTGTCATATATCATTGGAAAGCTGGACTCATGACGAACAAAACGTATATCTCCGATTTAATTTCCGGTATGCACATTTTTCCGCCATTTTGAATTTTGTCAAAAAACTACTTTTGCATACTAGTCCAAGGTTTTTCGCCCGATCGGAACCAAACTAGTACAGAAATGTTCTCTGGAGTCTGACTATCAATAATTATCAAAAAAAAGTTTAAATTTCGATTCATGGTCGCAAGGGGGCACAAAATGAATGTTGTGGGAGGAGCCTGTTTTACTAAAATGGCTATAACTTGAGAAGTAAATGAGGTATCTTCACCAAACTTGGAACACATGTTTATGAGTTCAATTTGGGGTCAACATAAGCAAATCGTGATGATTGAACACTACATGGCGCTATAACATGATAAAAACATGAAAAGGGCTATGAGCACCTGACCGTTAGTCCGAATGACTTGAAAATTGGTATGCAGTGTCTTGGTCCAAGGTGCCTTGTATATGTATGAGGACATTGGCATATCTCGAAAAACATGGCCGCCATCGGCCAATGAATTTGAGCACCTATTAGACAAGGTTAATGGAGGTCAATCAGAACGAAACTCGATGGGCATGTTCAACTCATGGCCCTAGAGGTCTGTAAGAATTTTGAAAGAAATCGGCCACTAGTTGGCGCTAACGAGTTTTATGGCTCTGTAATCACGTGGCGTTACACTCATCCACACAATATGCATGTCATTTGATAGATCTCCTCATGTTGAACAACTTTGCCTCAAGAACCATTGCTGTCAACCAAACCATTCATTAACCCTCTGAGGTCGAAAAATGCGCCCGCGCGTTTTGCTGGATTTTCTTTACATCGTAGCACTTTAAACTTAAATTACTCCGTCATTTATGGTCATACAGAAAAAAGAAATATAAAAAAAGAATCTGTGATATTTCTACTTTTGTATGTGTCCATTTACAATCAAATCAAAACATTGTGCTTTTGAAAAATAAAGAAAATAAACAGGGTGTGCGTTCTGCCTCTCCGTCGCGGTGAACTTTTTTTTCTTGAGCACGTCTATAAACTGAAACCAAACTCAGCGAATACTTGTCACACATTTATGAGCCATATACCTTTATAAACATTTAAGTGTGTACTTTTAAATGATCGGATTCAAACTGAAAACAAATATTCTCTGTTTAACCCTTAAAGACCTAGAACATTTTTGGGGCGCCTGACTCACCTGTACTTTTCTTTGTTTTTCTAACCCATTCTAGCAGCAAGCATCAAGTGCCATATATCATTTTAAACAGGAGAACCTAAAGTTTCCAGCTAGCTCATTTAAAGTCCCAGTTTTACATTTCTTTTGTCAGAGAATTTATGAAATTAACAGGATTTTAAGAAAAACGGCAACAAAAAATGTGGTGTTTTCAGTGTGAACTCAAACAGAACTTCCTGAAGTTTTGTTTTTTTCTTTTAGAAAGTTAGACTTGGTTGTTTTAGACCAGTGGTTCTCAAACCTGTCCTGGCGTACCCCCAACACTGCACGTTTTCTTTGTCTCCCTAATAAAACACACCTGATTCAACTCATAAGCTCATTCACCCATGTTATAATGAGCTGATGAGTTGAATCAGGTGTGTTTGATTAGGGCGACAAAGAAAACGTGCAGTGTTGGGGGTACGCCAGGACAGGTTTGAGAACCACTGTTTTAGACTTCCAGATGAAATTTTGTCTACATGTAACAATCCCTCAGCAAGTTATAGCCATTTATTATAATATTATTCTAGGCGTTTTTGAGTAAAAACAGGTGTATTACATTTACTGACAATGTAGATGTGTCCAAATAAATTCAGGAAGTAAAGTAAATAGAAAAGTTGTTATATTACAACAGAACAATGAAGCAAACATTTTTCTTCAGAAAATTATATTATAATTTGAACATGAACAACAAATGCAAACAATATAACAAGTAGTGACAACTGTGCAATATAAATACTAACAAAACAATATACAGAGTGTAAATTAACAAATGGTTCAAATAATCTTCACAAACTAAATACAAAAAGAAATAAACAGTGCAAATGAAGAAATGGTTCATTGAGGGTAATATACTGAGTGCTAATGAACAAATAGTGCAAATAATCTTCACAAACTAAATACAAATAGATAAATAAACAGTGCAAATGATTCAAACAATCTTCTGAATCGGAAGGTTCCACCAGGTCTAACGACTCGTTTAAAAAAATCAATTCTAACACATCCTCCGATTTGTACTGCTGTTTTTTTTTTACATACTCATGCTCTTTCGTGTTATATGCTCTTTCATGTTTTGCGCTCTTTCGTGTTTTGCGCTATGGTCAAAAACTTTGCATCCGTTAGTTTTCAATGCATTGCGTTTGTTAAAAATGTATAAAGAAACGTGATTGGTTGTTAAAATCACCAATCACTATGTTTGTTGGTTGAGTTGATGACCGTTTGGACGAATCTGGGCATGGGGGTGGGACTAAGCATCAACAATCGTTCCTGTTTGGCTCAGAGAAAGAAACCACATGTGTTTCCTTGACGAATCACTGCTGCAGATTTTGATGACGCAATCACCGGCACTACGCAGCCTATGAATGACCAATAGAGACATCCTTGATAACACGGGAAAGCTGTGAATCTCATCTTTACGGTGCATTTTAAAGCATATAGATTGGATTAGCGACTCAAACGTTATTAAACATTTTAGAACGATAGTTATTTTATGCCGCGGGCGGCCGTATCGGTCTTTAAGGGTTAAGTAATATCAGTATGTTCACTTTTTTGTTTTTTTTTCAGGGCCCAGATGACACTGAGTCCTGCTGACTTCAACATTCACAGTACATGTCTCTGTACATGAACATGGTAAAGTGAAAATCAAACACCTTGGAAATTAAAGGTATGTACAATGTTTTTAGGAATGGCACAAAGGTCTCTTTCTTTGGATCATTGTTATCAATAAGTGTTTTTTTGTTGTGTATCTTTGGATTATGTTGTGTTGTAAATAAATCCAAACAATTTTAAAAGCCATTCTTTTTAAAATCTCTTGATTTTGAATCTCTTGGTTGCTCAGAATGATGGGCCTTGATAAGCTCCTATCAATAAGCTCCCTGTCTTTCTCAGGTGTGGAAAGCTTACATATTAATGAGGTGATCCGCCCCTCCCGCATAAAGCTTTATCACACAAAACACGTCGTACAATTTTTAAATCAATATATTGTCTTCTCTGAATGAGCAGTCAGGGTGATTTTCACATAGTTTTAGAGCAAATATTCTAGGCTTGTGAAGAAATAATCAGTATGGGTTTCATGACCTTATTTCAGTGAGAATTTTTTTTAGTATTTTCACAAACCACGCATAAATGTCATTATCTCAAAACTACAAACTTTTACACACATGCTGCTGATATATTATTGTAGCAGAGTTTGTGCTGAATACAGTGTAATTAGACTTTAGCCATGAAAATGTCACAAGTAACAAAAATAACCACAAATGTCAGAGCATGTCAGAACACCTCCAGGGCCCAGAAAACAGCTCAGACCCCAGAGGGTTAAATATTCGCGAACATGTTAAAAACCTACTTTTGCGAACTAGTCCTAGGTTTTTCGCCCGATCGGAACCAGACCAGTCTAGGACAATTCTCTGGACTCTCTAGATCAGTAATTATTATAAAAAAGTTGATCTTTTGCATTTGGATGGCTGTAATATGGTCATTTATAAAATGGGCGTGGCAAAATACACTAAAAAGCCTATAAATCCTAAATGAAAACTCAGAACTTCACAAAAATTGCTGAGCATATGTGACACAACATCATTAACAAGCATGCATACTTTTATGGAGATCGGACCATAGGTGGCGCTATAACTGCTAAAAAGCTTTGAAACCATATATTTCCTATGGTATATTGCCTGTATTGGCTGTAAATGGTCTTTTCCATCTATTATATCAGTGGTTATATGCTTGCTAAAAAAAAACATAATAACTTTTGATGCTTTTGTGCTTAAAGGCCTTAAAGGCCTAAACTGCTTGGACCCCGATAAATGCTGCTTGCAGCTTTAATTATTATTATTATTATGAATATTCACATTTATGTAACTGTTTATTTTATAGAAAACCACAACCACACAAACCAGTCCCCGAAAACAATTGCGTCTTCGTTTTGTCTGTAATTGGACAGCCTTTGGTGGGTCAGCACCCTGAGCAGGAAACTTATCCTATATAGTTAAGATCTATCAAGCAAAAAGCATTTTTTCTATTCCAAGAATACTTTTTGTAACATAAGAAAAAACTTCATCATAAAATGGACAGGGCAAATGAAGCAGCATCCTTCATTTGCCCGAGAATTAGTCAAACGGAGAAAGAAAGAGGAAGTAAAAAGAGCATTTCTTTAAGATGTGTGTGATTTTCACATGCAGTGAAACTTTTTATTTCTTCACAGACAGGATTGTTCACATACTGAGTTCCTGCTGAGTGAACAAATGCAACCGTGATCCTTTTTTCTTGAAATTAATTTTCAATTGGACATTGCCTATTTACGGCAGGATAAACTGATCATTCATCCCCGGTCCAGCACACCAAAACAACCAAGGCCAGCTAACATCAATACATAAACAGGAAGGCCTATGATATGTTGAAATTTTAATCACTATTACACTGATGAACAATTTAACAGTTCAATCAAGACCGATCAGCAGTTATCTATTATCCACTTTAATAGCAGAAGTCTGTATGCCAACTTTCACAGTATCAAACACTATCTAAAACAATTGAAACAGCACTTTAACATAATTGCAATAACTGAAACGTGGATAAACAGTGAAAAAGGATCCGATTTTGAAATTGAAGGATATGAAATGTCTTCTATTAACAGAGTAAATTAGAGTGGGGGTGGTGTGACACTGTATGTGGACAAGGATTTAAATTATAAGGTGGTGGAAAAAATGTCAATGGTGGTGGATAATTTGCTGGAATGTGTCACAATAGAAATATGTATGTAAAAAAAGAACAAATATTATTGTAAGTTGTATATATAGGTCACCAGGTTCGAATATTGACACATTTAAGGACTGTGTTGGAAAGTTTTTCTTTCTTCAAAGCAGACCAGGAAACGTTGGGATCACACTCAAACAAAGTTATTCTTTATTGAGCGCGGCTGCGGTTCGTCCAACATTATCTGACTAAGGGAACTTTACATGGTATCTTATAGGCAATTCAGTGGGCTGTCCTTAAAGGAGCTGACCTTATACACAGCCTTAGGGATGAAGACAATAGAGTCAATTACCCCCAACTGAGATAATGGTACCCCCCAAATTGTATAAACAACATATGGTCACGAGAACTAAGACTAGGTAAACATTCACACATAGTTCAACTCTAAGTAGAAAGATCAACGACTAACAAAACCCCTTCAAAGGAAACTATGTTAAGTAAATGGATGCCCTCATGTTCACCTTGAATGCCCAATACAGTATAGTTCACCTTAGTTTTCTATGTGATGTTATGTAAGGAGATCAGCAGATCTAAAACATATTTGAAATAGATTCTTAAAATGTGTTATTCTTCAACTGGATGGAAGAAACATTTACAAAAACTAGTCAAAAAATCATGTTCATCTGTGGGGACTTCAATATTGATTTGTTAAATCCAAATAATCATAAAATGACGGAGGATTTTATTAACACCGTGTTTAGTTTAGGCCTATATCCCCAAATTACCAGACCCAGTTGAATCACTTCTCATTGTGCGACACTAATAGACAATATTTGTACAAATATCATACAAAATAATAAAGTGAGTGGATTACTAATTAATGATATCAGTGACCACCTACCAATTTTTACAGTGTATGACAATAATTACAGTCTAAACAGACAGGATAAAAAAAAACATTTCCAAAAGGGTCAGAACAGAAGAAACAATGGAGGCATTAAACGTTGATCTGCTAGCACAAGATTGGGAGTTTATGGATGATGAAAAAGATGTAGATAAAGCATATGAAGAATTCCTAAGAATATTTCAAATATTATATGCTAAAAATATTTAGCAGGAAACAAAAACAAAATGATAGACCGTGCATTTCCAAGGGATTACAAAACGCCTGTAAAAAGAAAAATACACTTTATAAAGAATTTATAAAACATAGAACTATAGAGACTGAAAATAGATATAAGAAATATAAGAATAAGTTCACCGATATTATGAGAACTTGTATGAAAGAATACTACGCAAAACTATTAGATAATACTAAAAACAATATTAAAGGTATGTGGAACATCTTAAATAATATTATTAAAAATAATACTAGACAGGCGACTTATCCACATAACTTCATTGATAATGATAAAAATATCAATAATATGGAGGATGTGGTGAATGAGTTCAATAAATTCTTTGTAAACGTGGGCCCAAACTTATAGCAGAGCAAATTCCAGTTCCACAAACATTAGAAAGTAGATATAATAATCTAGTAGAAAGAAATCCCAGTTCAATATTTTTGACAGCAGTTGATGAAAAAGAAATAAAAGATATTGTTAAAGGATGCAAAAACAAACCATCCACTGATCATGATGGAATAGAAAAAAAGTAATAGAGGGGATTGCCAAACCACTAACGAACATCTGCAATTTATCATTTTCAACCGGCAAATTTCCAACAAAAATGAAAATAGCAAAAGTCACTCCTCTATACAAAACTGGAAACAGACACCACTTCACAAATTACAGGCCTGTCTCTCTACTACCACAATTTTCAAAAAAAAAATTGAAAAACTATTTAATAACAGATTAGAGCAATTCATCGATAAAAATAAACTACTCTCTGGCAGTCAATATGGATTAAAAAATAAAATAATTCAACATCATTAGCACTAACAGAACTCATTGAAGAAATCACAGACAAAAATAACTATGCAGTTGGAGTATTCATTGATCTAAAAAAAGCATTTGACACAATAAATCATGAAATATTAATCAGTAAATTGGAACGAATCGGTATCAGGGGGGGTAGTTTTAAACTGGGTAAGTAGTTATCTGAGAAACAGACAACAATTTGTGAAGATAGGAGAGTATTCATCTGAATGTCTGGGCATGGCTTGTGGTGTCCCATGTTACCATGTCCCATGTTATTTTGACTCTTAAACTCTCAAAAGATTCCTCGCTTCCACTCTCTCATTTCATGTTACGTCCTTTACCCCTAGACGGGGCGTAACCGTGCCTTTAAGGCCCTGTTTACACGATGGGAAAACGCAGATATTTCCCTGCGTTTTGGCCTGTCATTTACACGAAAACGCCGTTTTTATCCCAGAAACCGATTATTTCTAAAAACTCCGGCCAAAGTGGAGATTTCTGAAAACGCCGGTTATGTGTTGCCATGTCAACTGGGAGAAACGGGGTTTTAGGTTCTCAAACGTCACATTATGCGCCAGAAAATGCTTACGTCATGTGAGCGCCCTATGTTTAGAGTTTGTTTGGCTACTATTTGATCATGGATGCTGTTAAGGTGGTACTCATTTTTACTTCTGTGCAAACGCTTTTGGCCTGTTTGCATTTGCTTCGCTGTCTGTCCACACAAACGAATCTCGCGCCATGTCTGTTGTTTTGAAAGGAACTGGAAGTCGCTCGTTGTTGTCGATTTTGAGGATTCTGATTGGCTTGCTTGGCTTTATCCTTCTCCCTACACTGCCGCCCATAGGTTTGGCATAGTTATGATGTTGCTCGACGGCGTATTTATGCGGGTTGTGTGCACGATGTTATTTTTGAAAACGGAGGGGGAGAAATATTAGTTTCTCTAAATACCCGGCTATGTGTAAATGTGGCCTAAATAACTAGTCGACCTATGTCAAATCTTCCTTTCTTGGCTAAAATTTTAGAATGAGTTGTAGCTTTACAGTTGCATAACCATCTTTCTGTCAGTAATCTTTTTGAGCAACTTCAATCTGGTTTTTGAAAATTTGCATGACTCACAAATGTTATGACTTTTATGACATGACTTTTATAGACGCCTGTTTGGTTGGTTCTGTGGTTCTGATGGTTCTGTATTTGAGTTTCAGAAGAAATTAACCCTCTGGGGTCCTTCGTTTAACAGTCACACTCAGGACCTTCGGGTCCAAATGGACCCGGAGGGCGGGATTAATATATATATATAAAAAATCATTTTTTTTTTTTTTTACTTGTTTTTTATAATATTTTTTCTTTTCTTTTTTGGTGTTTTGAGATAATTTTATGATTTTAATTAATATTTATTCAATAACTATGACCCATTTTTTCCCATTGAATATAATAGACATTTTTTATATTTTTTTTTATTTATTTTTTTTATTAAAAAAATGTGTGTGTGTGTGTTTTTTTTTTTTGTACTCTTGATGTTTTAGAGATTCACCCCTTCACCGTTGAGTCCTTTTTTTCTGCATCCTGGCTGATTTGTAGATTGTATGCACAAAAAAATTCTGTGTTTTCATATTTTTGACAATTTCCCATTCATTTCCTATGGGGGTAATTTTTGACCAAAGAGCAGAAGTGTGACGTGCTTGGATCATGACCCCAATATTTTTTGTGTGTTCACATACCTAATACCATAAAAGTCACCAAGTTTCGGAAAATTCCGATGAAGCTGTGATTTTTAAAAATTCAAAACAGATTTTTGTAATCTGAATTTATTAGTGTGTATGTGTATAAAAGTGTGTTTGTGTGTGTGTGTGTGTGTGTGTGTGTGTGTGGATGTGTCTGTTTTGCACTCTTGATGTTTTATAGATTAACCCCTTCACTGTTGTGTGCTTTTTTTCTGGATCGTGGCTGATTTGTAGATTGTACGCACAAAAAAAACTCTGCATTTTCACATTTTTGCCAATTTCCCATTCATTTCCTATGGCGGACCATTTGGACCCGAAGGTCCTGAGTGTGACTATTTTTTTTACAACCACTTAGACTATTCAAATCCTGTCCCCAATTTTTTTGGGTGTTCATATACCAAGTACCAACAAAGTCACCAAATCTCGGACCATTCCAATGAAGCTATGATTTTTAACATTTTTTTATTTAAACGCTTCGGGTCCATTTGGACCCGAAGGACCCCAGAGGGTTAAGGAATCTAGGAGTTATTGTTGATTGTGGTAATCATTGCTGGTTTCTTGTTTATTTAATCCACCTATGCTTTTTTGTTTGATTTATTTTGTATTTTGTTTATTAGCCTACTTTACTTGTATTGTCTTATCCTGTGCGCGCTTTGAGAAGCTCCTTTAAAGGCACTGTAGAAAACAAAATTTATTGTTATTATCGCCCGTGTTTTCTCTGGCTGGCTGCAGTTTCGCTCCGAGCGGGAGATTGAAAACCCGAAGTAGAGCTCGAGTGGTCTGTGTTTCGGTTAGTCACTCACAACTTGTTTCAGTTTGAACTGTTTTCATCGTTGTACAAGGAATAAGTTGAAACATAAGTTGCTGTATATTAAGGACTTTTTTTTTATAGAAATGTTGTTGTTCCGATTAAAAATCTTATGTAGTTTGATCTATTTTTTTCTCTCTAGCAATTTCTAAGTGTAATGGTCTTTAATATTTCTTATGCTGTTATTCTTGATTTATTGAATGACAGAAAAGTGTGGAATTTTACACTAAAGCCTTATTTTTTTATTTTATTTTTTTATTGGAAACATGAACAATACCGATACTCACAGTCAAAAACATTAATAATCTCAATGAAGTAAGATTCATACATGATAAAAAAGCATAAAGAGAAACACACAGCCTAGTGATTACACAGTTTTACATAAATTCATTAAGCGTTTACTTTCATTATCACACATCCATCTATAAAATGATCACCTGATTACTTCAGTCACACGTCATCATGACACTCCTGTCAATCATTCAGGGCTCCTCCCACAAAGAGATGCATGTTAGTCTGAATAAGAAAGAAAGAAAGTGAAAACTTTAATACTGAAATATGTCAATAAAAGCATCAACAACATCATAAGGAAAGGCTAATAGATTGGGTTTTGTCTCTATCTAGTGGGTATTCTTACTTGCTAGAAAATTTTCATACAGAGACGAGTCCAGTTCAGGTTTACAATCATCAAGTTGAGCAGCCTTTATGAATGAAGACAAAGTAAAAACAGGAGTGTGTTATTTAAATTCCCATATTCTTAGTCAATATAGACATGTTCACACTGACATTGAGCGTTTCATTTCTTTTGGCTTAAGGTGAAGAGAGTTTAGTCTTCTGTAGGAAACACTTACCGTTACATTCTCATACACAGGATCACTCAATTCAACATCATAAGCGTTGCGTCTGTCATGATCAGGTCTGGGATGATTCATCTTTGCCATTAAAGAAAAAACTGAATAAAGAGAAAATAAATAATGTCTATAAACAACTCACTAGAAAAAGTCACTAATTCAGACTTTCACTTTTAGTTACAAATGAATTTAGTAAACTACTGAACACCAAATGATTTTTTCTCACCTGAGATTCCTGTGTGTCATTTCTCTTTTTCATCCTCCTGGTTCCCCTTTAAAGACAATGATTTGAAACAATTACAACCAATCAGAACCTATTTGATGATTAATACACAGATATGATTTGAACTAATGGTATTTCTCTACAGGACGTGGCACTGCCACTTTGAATGTGATGAAATCTGGTCTATCTTCAGGATTTACTGCAGAAATGAGCTTCAGATTTCATTATTCAATAACTAACTGAGTAGCTGTCAGTGTGGAAAGATAGGATGAGAAATTTTGCCTCAGTTCAAGTTCATCATGACGTCTCACTGAATTCACAACTTTCTAACTCAGTCATTCATTCACACACATGAGAGAGTACCACAGACACACATCTTACCAAATCACTAACATCGTAATGATCACTGCAGCTCCACAAACCCCTCCAATGGATATTATTATATTTTTTTGCTCTATCTCTAACCTCTTTCTATTAAATCTCTCCTTCTGCATTTTGAGGCACACGCATACACAGCACCTTACCTGAGCCAATGAGCTTCCAGAAACCTTGACCACGTGATCTCCCCCGCCCTCAGTGCAGCGGGACACGGAGACACATGCTAAAGTTATAGTGGCATAATAAGTGTTTATATTTTGCCTAATTGACAAAATGATGTGCATGAATGCAAAAGTAAGTTTCCAATTCTTAATTATATAGTCAATGAGGAATTCATTTTCTCTTGTAACTGAGTTATCATGCCTCATAGCACCATACAAACTTTGGAGCGCTTGCAAGGTGTCAGGTTACAGCTGTGCACTGCCTATAATGCAGAAGTTACAGCCTAATCTTATTTTATTGTGCTGTATTATTGACAGTATGTTTAATTTTTGTAATTTATCATTATTATTATTATTATGAATATTCACACTTATGTTACTGTTTATTTTATAGAAAACCACAACCACACAAACCAGTCCCAGAAAACAATTGCGTCTTGGTTTTGTCTGTAATTGGACAGCCTTTGGTGGGTCAGCACCCTGAGCAGGCAACTTATTCTATATAGGTAAGAGCTGTCAAGCAAAAAGCATTTTTTCTATTCCAAGAATACTTTTTGTAACATAAGAAAAAACCTCATCATAAAATGGACAGGGCAAATGAAGCAGCATCCTTCATTTCCTCGAGAATTAGCCAAACGGAGAAAGAAAGAGGAAGTTTCACACTTCACTTCCTGCTCAGCTACTGTTCGGACGCTCTTGCTTACTGCTGCGCGCTTTGCTCTATCGCTTTTATATTTTATCTTCTATATCTTTATATTTTAGCTCCTTTTATCACCTAATTTTAACTTCAGCAAATCAGCACAGTGCTCAAACGACAAAGTTTGGATTACTACAAAAACGCAGAATTCTTCTACCCGACCAGCTTACATTCCGGGAAAGGAAAACACAACTGCCTACACTCATAAGTATAAGAGAGAAAATGCCTCTTCTGAAATCTACTTGCTGCACTAACTGCCACAGACTTTTACAAAGGATTGCAGTTCTTGAAACAAAGTTAATTACGGGGCCACCAAACCAGACGGAGCACACAACAGAGCTTCGTCATGGACAGCCTCAGCATACAGCCGGTGAGTCCCATGAAACTAGTGCTCCTCGACAGGTAGAGAAACAAGCCGATCGACTTACAAATCGATGGCACAGACAGGGAGCGAGACCCGAAGGCACTCGAGACATCAGATTGTCACGAGCATCACATATTGCCACAGTAGCATCCTCTACCCCAGATACAGCTCTGACAAGGATTGCAAACACTGGTCTCCTACCAACACCTATACATCTTGAGAACAGATTTGAAGTACTAATGAATGTAAATGAGGAATCCCCAAACGTGATGAATGTGATCGAACACAGACTGAATCAGCCTGTAGCTAACACTGATGCTAACTGGCGCTCAAGGTCAAGCAGACAGCGGGACTCAGCTCAGAGCTCAGCTGAGCCCAGGACTCTGATAGTGGGGGACTCCATAATCAGATACATTAGCAGCAGAGATACAACTACGTGCTGCCTTCCACAAGCAACAACTTCTGATGTAAACAGGGAACTTCAGAACATTCTAATGAAACATAAGACTGCAAATCGACTAATCATTCATGTGGGGAAGAATGATATTCATAAAGAGCAGTCAGAAATCCTTAAGAAGGATTTTAATGAACTTTTTGAAACACTTAAAAGACTGAAAGTTCAAACATTCATCAGTGGACCACTCCCAGCAAGAGGAACAAACAGGTTTTCACGGTTGCTTGGGCTAAATACATGGCTGAAAAAAAAAACTGCAATATAAAAGGAGTGAACTTCATTGAAACCTTCAATCTCTTCTGGAGTCAGAGACAACTGTTTCATCAGGATGGCCGACATCCAAAGAAACTTGGCTCAAGAGTGCTAAAGGACAATATCTACTCAGTCATCCTTCTGCAGTGTGTGCCAATCCACTCAATCTGAACGGCACACACACACCTGGACACAGTATGAATGACCACAGGACTTCACTTCAGCAGCAAAATGAACATGATATTGACATATCACACAAGGACAATGATAACACCATTCCGCCACAACAACCTCTGCTCACGGACCAGGGTTATTATAGTTTTGCATTTTTCATTAGTTTTTATTTTTATTTCGTTTTGACTTTTTGTTTTCAAATTCAGTTTAGTTTTAATTAGTTTTTAAAGTGGGTTTGCTAGTTTAGTTTAGTTTTTATTTTTTGAAAATGCTTAGTTTTAGTTTAGTTTTTATTAGTTTTAGTGTTAGTTTTAGTCTTTTTTTGTAATTTGGGTTATTTGTCAGGGGCAAGATTCAAAAAGGTCGGAAAAAGTATTGTGTAATAACTCAACAAAAACATCATACAATTTTAGAAAAAAATTCACACCCCATTGAAATTCTTTTACCTCTTACAAAATCCACACGCCATACCAAAAATCTACACATATTCTATACAGAATTCACACCCTATACAAATACCACAGCTGTACAATTTTCACACCCTATACTAAATTTACCCTATACAGCCAATAGCCTAGTCATCTGGATTGAAGCAGCAAACATTCAGTGTAAAAGTAAAAAAATGACATAACATTATTTAATATTTGAATCACAGCTTAGGGTAGAGTGGGGGAAAACGCCCCCCTGGGGTAAAATGCCCCCCACCTGTTTTTCCCAAAATAACCACTAAAAGTAGTCAATATAGGTTTTTACTGTTGCTATGCACTACGTTGATAACGGGGATATACAAATCTCTATGGAGAAGCTGACACCAGCGACATATTTTAAGAGAAGAGGATTACATGGTAAATGCTATAATTTTCAGATATTAGTAAACAAGTGTTTAAGAGAATATTGTTCTGCAGGATATTGCAGTGATGTATGATAGATGAATAGTGAAGTCTGTAGTTTGAGATCATATGTTATTTATAAGGAATATAATTATATAATTTTTTTTTTAACATTTTTAAAAAAAGTCATAGCTTGTGGGGTAAAACGCCCCCTACGCTGAGGGGTAAAACGCCCCCCTGGGAGCATAGTTTCTCTATCATAATTACTATAATAAAATATTTCTGTCTATCAAATCCTTTGTTTTACACTTAATGCAGTATAACTAGGTGGTAAAATCAAAATATTTGAACAAAACATGAAAAAATTACCTCAAGTGAACATTAACTAGCTAGCTTGCTAGCAAAGTTAGCTCACTGATGGGAGGTAGTTAAATTTGGCTATTTTGGACATTGCTGAAATAAATATTAATATATATACATGTTTATACATTACTTGCCTTTTACTTTTAGAGATTAAAAACTATTGTCTGTTAATTTTGCTGTTGATTTATCAAGCAAACTGGTTTGTAAGAAAGGGGGCATTTTACCCCACCTTGGGGGGCGTTTTACCCTACCGCTGGGGCAAAACGCCCCCTTTGTACAAAAATATTTTCAGTCAAAATGCTAATTAATTATGAAGGCTAAGCAATATTTATATTTGGTGAATAACTCCTGCCATAGTCACTCAAAACCGGGATGGCAGTTCTAGTCACATTTATGTTTTGTTTCACTGTAATGTCACATTTTCCTTAAGGGGGGCGTTTTCCCCCACTCTACCCTATATAGTGTTTTGACATCGACAACCACAACCAAAAAGTGCATTTTACCTCAAACTTGCGACTAGTTAACTTTCTAAAGAAGGCGCAATCGCTTCTCGGGTCGACATTAACACACTGACAAAATTATATTCAGATTTTAAAATATTTTTATACCACTTTTTAATGTGTGATTGTGTAAAGGTGTTCACGAGATAGAGATACCAACCTTTCGCGAACTTGCTTTCAACGTCGAACGAACACTCGTTCTCATGGAGACGCGGTGTGCACGGAGGGGAGGGACTGTGTGTGTGTGTGTGTGTGTGTGTGTGCGCGCGCGCGCATGTGAGAGACGCATGGGGAAAGGAAATGCAGCTGAATGAATACGTCGCTGCGTGTTTTAAATAGCGTTAAAAAATGAAAGACCTTGACAAAGACGAAAACTAAGGACATTTACTCCATAATTTTATTTTATTTTAGTTAGTTTTGCCAAACACACATTACAGTTTTAGTTAGTTATCGTTTTTTTGTAATGCCTCGTTTTTATTTTTATTTCAGTTAACGACAATGTTTTTTCCCACCTAGTTTTCGTTTTTTCGTTCGTTTTCGTTAACGATTATAACCTTGTCACGGACACAATCTCAGCTGAGCCCTGCCCACAGAGCTCACCACAGACAGACTTCTCGCTTCTGCTTCTGACAGAAAATGGAAGAACTGGTGTATGCTGGAACCAAGCTATCCCACTCTTTTGCTGCAAGCCCCCAGATATCAACCAAAAAACGGCAGGCACCACTACCACCAAAGCCTGCGGGCCCAGCTCGCCCTCCCCCTCCTGTGAGAGCTCTTCGGCCTCTGCCACAACGCCAGGGCCCACACCCTCCTACATCTGCTCGAGGTGAACCAAAAACAACTGATACCAGCTCTCAGTGATATGTGTCGGGTCCCCGCTATGATAACAGTAACTTTCTCAAATGTTTACAGAACAAGCGGGAACCCAATGTGCCTGTATCTTTCTCTATTGCTGTTCAATTATAAGATAGAAAGTCTAAGGCCTTCAATAGCCGTACAGCAAACTCAACTAATCTGGTGCCTATTGCACGTCTAACTAAGATTGGTGTAGGGAAAAAAAGTAAGACTGTTAAGTTAGCACTTTTAAACATCCGCTCACTTAAAAATAAATCACTTCTAGTCAATGACTTAATAACCACAAACAACCTAGATTTTATGCTTCTGAATGAAACCTGGCTAGAAGACAGCTGCAGTGCAACAATCCTCAATGAAGCAGCCCCTCCTAACTTTACTTTTATGAGTGTCTGCAGAGCTGTAAAGAGAGGTGGGGGTCTAGCAGCTCTTTTTAAAGATATCTATCAATGTAAGCAAATATCATTTGGGAATTACATGTACTTTGAATATCTGGGTATTGTGTTAAAAGGTGCTCCACGCATTTTACTCATCATTATTTACAGGCCTCCAAAATACTCTCCAGCCTTTGCTGAGGACTTTACAGAACTGTTATCAACAATTACCTCAGAGTTTGACTGTTTTGCCATTGCTGGAGATTTTAACATTCACATTCACAAGAAATCAAAACTGTTTTAAAAACTTTTGATCTGACTCAGCATGTACATGGACCCACACACAATCGCGGACACACTCTAGATTTACTTATCAGTAAGGGTCTAAACATTTCATCGATTGTTATTAAGGATGTAGCACTGTCTGATCATTTCTGTATTTTCTTTGATATATTGATCTCTCCTGCCATTGAAGCTAGATCTGTGTCTGTCAAGAAGAGATGCTTAAATGAGAACACTAGTGTACTATTTATGAAGGCTATATCCTTAACACCAAGCATATCTGCAGACTCTGTTGATTTTCTCCTTGATTCTTTTAACTCAAAAGTTAAAAGTTTATTTGATGATATTGCTCCTGTGAAAGTCAGGAAGAAGAGTGGCAGACAAAAGGCACCTTGGAGAAACTCAACAGCAGTGCAAAATATGAAAAGACAATGCAGAAAAGCAGAGCGCATGTGGCGGAAGACAAAACTTGTAGTCCATAATAACATCTACAAAGACAGCATCCATGCTTTCAATATGGAACTGGGCAAAGCTAGACAGACTTTCTTCTCAAATATTATAAACTGGAATTTAAACAACACACGCACTCTTTTTGCTACTGTAGAGAGACTGACAATCCCCCCAAGCCAGATTCCCAGTGAAATGCTCTCAAACAGCAAGTGCAGTGAGTTTACTTCTTTCTTCCCTGAGAAAATCAATAATATCAGAAAGGTGATCAGCACATCCTTGAGTTGCACTGGGGTCAGACAGATAAGACCACCTGAGAAAGTAGTAACTTTGTCTGATTTCAAAGAAATTGATGGCAAAATCAAACCGTACACCACCTTAAAACATCAACATGCGCCCTTGACACACTTTCCACATCTTTTTTCAAAAGTGTGTTAAACAGTTTAGAAGCAGATCTTCTAGAAGTGGTAAATGCCTCACTTCTCTCTGGGAGTTTTCCAAACTCCCCTCCTGAAAAAGAGCAATCTGGATAAGACCAAATTAAGCAACTATAGACCGATCTCAAATCTTCCTTTAATAGGCAAGATCATTGAAAAAGTTGTCTTCAACCAGCTGAACAAATTCTTAAGCTCGAATGGATCCTTTGACAATTTTCAATCTGGTTTCCGACCGCACCACAGCACAGAGACAGCGCTCATAAAGATAATCGATATTCGCTTAAATACTGATTCAGGCAAATTATCAGTGCTGGTGCTACTCGACCTCAGTGCTGCATTTGACACTGTCGATCACAACATACTTCTGGACAGGCTGGAAAACTGGGTGGGGCTTTCTGGGATAGTCTTAAAATGGTTCAGGTCATACTTAGATGGGAGAGGTTATTATGTGAGTATAGGAGACCATAAGTCTGAGTGGACATCCATGACATGCGGAGTCCCTCAAGGCTCAACTCTTGCGCCACTCCTGTTCAACCTGTATATGCTCCCAATGAGCCAAATAATGAGAAAGAACCAAATTGCTTACCACAGCTATGCAGACGACACACAGCTCTACTTAGCCCTATCGCCTAACGATTACAGCCCCAATGACTCCCTGTGCCAATGCATTGATGAAGTAAACAGTTGGATGTGCTAAAACTTTCTTCAGTTAAACAAAGACAAAACTGAAGTCATTGTGTTTGGAAACAAAGATAAAGTTCTCAAGGTGAACGCATACCTTCACTCTAGGGGTCAAACAACTAAACATCAAGTCAGGAATCTTGGTGTGACACTAGAGTCAGACCTTAGTTTCAGTAGTCATGTCAAAGCAATAACTAAATCAGCATACTATCATCTGAAAAATATTGCAAGAATTAGATGCTTTGTTTCCAGACAAGACTTAGAGAAACTTGTTCATGCTTTCATCACCAGCAGGGTGGATTATTGTAATGGACTCCTCACTGGCCTTCCCAAAAAGACCATAAGACAGTTGCAGCTCATACAGAACGCTGCCGCCAGGATTCTGAGCAGAACCAGAAAATATGAACATATCACACCAGTCCTCAGGTCTTTACACTGGCTCCCAGTTAGATTTATGATTGATTTTAAAGTATTATTACTGGTATATAAATCATTCAATGGCCTAGGACCTCAATACATTGCAGATATGCTCACTGAATATAAACCCAACAGATCACTCAGATCATTAGGATCATATCAGCTAGAAATACCAAGGGTTCACTCTAAACATGGCAAGTCGGCTTTTAGCTATTATGCCAGCCGCAGCTGGAACCAGCTTCCAGAGGAGATCAGATGTGCTCCTACTGTAGTCACATTCAAATCCAGACTCAAAACACTTCTGTTTAACTATGCATTTACTGAATGAGCACTGTGCCACTGTTCGTCCGACTGTTTGTACTGTACTGTATTTTATTTTATTTTTCTAAACTGGTTTAATTATTCTTATTTCTTTTTATTATTTTAATTTCTTCTATGTAAAGCACTTTGAATTGCCATTGTGTATGAAATGTGCTATATAAATAAACTTGCCTTGCCTTGAAGTAAAAAGAGCATTTATTTAAGATGTGTGTGATTTTCACATGCAGTGAAACTTTTTATTTCTTCACAGACATGATTGTTCACATACTGAGTTCCTGCTGAGTGAACAAATGCAACCGTGATCCTTTTTTCTTGAAATTAATTTGAGTTTGATGGGACTCTATAAGATCATCTTCACTAAAACCCTTAGTCTCGCTTCCTCTTTTGTGTGTTGATAAGAGGCCTGCGAACTGCTTTAAACCTTTATGCAAATCCTGACCTGGCAGAAGCTGTATCCTGTACAACACAGACGTTTGATTTTTCTTATTCCATAATGCTTTAAGAGAACCACAAATTACCACTTTATAATTCAGGAAAACAAAGGAGGAGATTGGTTGCAACTGGGAAAGGGATTTGTCATTCCACTGCACATATGGGAATAATCTAGACTGAAGGCCAACTGCACTGCATACATGTTAAATTAAAACTAGCAATAATACTCACCTCTAAACTTGGAGTAATGGTAATGGAGGGATCGAAGGCTCGCAATATAAGTTTGCAGAGTTCTAGCTGCAAACTTACAACCGGTGTGACCAGTGTTCTAGCTGCATCTCTTCAGGCTCCGCACTGACAGCTGGATTTAGAGGGTCTGCGAAGAGGTCTATGCTTTCTAGTATGCATTAACAAGGAGGCAATAATCACTCTTGAGGTTTTTTGAAGAGCTGCATGGAACAACACTGTATTCAGCTTGTTTACATCAGGAACACACTTACTCGTGTGTAACTTGTGCATTCAGTACTCCTTGAGTCCCCCTGGTGGGCTGGATAGAACAACACAACTTTTACAATACCCTGACACATGCAAGGCTGTTTTGGTTATATATTGTGTGCGTGCGTGCCTGTGTGTGTGTGTTTGCATGGATGATTTACAGGAAATTTAATGTGTTTAATGTACATTGTTTAAACTGGCTTTCAATTCAATAAAGTAACATAAACTGTGTGCACACAACATCATTTTCAAAAAAGTTGTCGTTTACATCAACCCGCATAAATACGCCGTCGAGCAACATCATAATTATGCCAAACCTATGGGCGGCAGTGTAGGGAGAAGGATAAAGCCATGCAAGCCAATCAGAATCCTCAAAATCGTCAACAACGAATAGCACGAGCGACTTCCAGTTCCTTTCAAAACAACAGACATGGCGCGAGATTCGTTTGTGTGGACAGACAGCGAAGCAAATGCAAACAGGCCAAAAACGTTTGCACAAAAGTAAAAATGAGTACCACTTTAACAGCATCCATGATCAAATAGTAACGTTAGCCAAACAAACTCTAAGCATAGGGCGCTCACATGACGCAAGCATTTTCAGGCGCATAATGTGACGTTTGAGAACCTAAAACCCCGTTTCTCCCAGTTGACACGGCAACACATAACCGGAGTTTTCAGAAATCTCCACTTTGGCCGGAGTTTTTAGAAATAATCGTTTTCTTGGATAAAAAGGCGTTTTCGTGTAAATGACAGGCCAAAACGCAGGGAAATATCTGCGTTTTCCCATCGTGTAAACGGGGCCTTAATTCACCTATGCTTTTTTGTTTGATTTATTTTGTATTTTGTTTATTACTTTACTTGTATTGTCTTATCCTGTGGGCGCTTTGAGAAGCTCTTTTAAAGGCACTATAGAAAATAAAGTTATTGTTATTATCGCCCGTGTTTTCTCTGGCTGGCTGCAGTTTCGCTCCGAGCGGGAGACTGAAAACCCGAAGTAGAGCTCGAGTGGCCTGTGTTTCGGTTAGTCACTCACAACTTGTTTCAGTTTGAACTGTTTTCATCGTCGTAGAAGGAATAAGTTGAAACATAAGTTGCTGTATATTAAGGACTTTTTTTTATAGAAATGTTGTTGTTCCGAACAACAGCAAGATTGCGAGTGTAATTTTGGGCAGTAATCCTTATATTAATAATATTATGTAGTTTGATCTATTTTTTTTCTCTCTAGCAATATCTAAGTGTAATGGTCTTTAATATTTCTTTTGCTGTTATTCTTGATTTATTGAATGACAGAAAAGTGTGTAATTTTACACTAGAGCCTTGTTTTTTTCTGCCTTTTATTGGAAACATGAACAATACCGATACTCACGGTCAAAAACATTAATAATCTCAATGAAGTAAGATTCATACATGATATAAAAGCATAATGAGAAACACACTATAGTGATTACACAGTTTTACATAAATTCATTAAGCGTTTACTTTCATTATCACACATCCATCTATAAAATGATCGCCTGATTACTTCAGTCACACGTCATCATGACACTCCTGTCAATCATTCAGGGCTCCTCCCACAAAGAGATGCATAAAGGCTGTAATATTTACTGTGTCCAAAACACTACAGCCTCTTCTTGTTAGGTTGAGAAAGAAAGAAAGAAAGAAAGAAAGAAAGAAAGAAAGAAAGAAAGAAAGAAAGAAAGAAAGAAAGAAAGAAAGAAAGAAAGAAAGAAAGAAAGAAAACATTAATATTGAAATATGTAAATAAAAGCATCAACAACATGTGTCAAGAGGAAAGGCTAATAGATTGGGTTTTGTCTCTATCTAGTGGGTATTCTTACTTACTGGAAGATTTTCATACAGAGACGAGTCCAGTTCAGGTTTACAATCATCAAGTTGAGCAGCCTTTATGAATGAAGACAAAGTAAAAACAGGAGTGTGTTATTTAAATTCCCATATTCTTAGTCAATATAGATATGGTCACACTGACATTGAGCGTTTAATTTCTTTTGGCTAAAGGTGAAGAGAGTTTAGTCTTCTGTAGGAAACACTTACCGTTACATTCTCATACACAGGATCACTCAATTCAACATCATTAGCGTCGCGTCTGTTATGATCAGGTCTGGAATGATTCATCTTTGCCAATAAAGAAAAAACAGAATGAAGAGAAAATAAATAATGTCTATAAACAACTCACTAGAAAAAGTGACTAATTCAGACTTTTAGTTACAAATGAATTTAGTAAACTACTGAAAACCAAATAATTTTTTCTCACCTGAGATTCCTGTGTGTCATTTCTCTTTTTCATCCTCCTGTTTCCCCTTTAAAGACAATGATTTGAAACAATTACACCCAATCAGAACCTATTTGATGATTAATACACAGATATTATTTGAGCTAAAGGTATTTATCTATAGGACGTGGCACTGCCACTTTGAATGTGATGAAATCTGGTCTATCTTCAGGATTTACTGCAGTAAGGAGCTTCAGATTTCATTATTCAATAATTAACTGAGTAGCTGTCAGTGTGGAAAGATAGGATGGGAAATTTTGCCTTAGTTCACGTTCATCATGACGTCTCACTGAATTCACAACTTTCTTATTCAGTCATTCATTCACACACACACACACACACACACACACACACACACACACACACACACACACACACACACACACACACACACACACACACACACACACACACACACACACACATTACACACACACACACACACACACACACACACACACACACGAGAGAGTACCACAGACACACATCTTACCAAATCACTAACATCGTAATGATCACTGCAGCTCCACAAACCCCTCCAATGGATATGTATAATATCACCAGACGTCCTGCAACTGAGACAAAAGAGTAAAACATCTGAACAGATTCATTTGAGTCACTATAGAAAGAGTAATGTAAGTATATGAGCTGCTCTACCTTCACCTGTCACTGAATCTCCCTCCACTATTACACCAGATCCATTTGTCAACACTGAGACGTTCTTTGGAGGATCTAAAAAGTACAAAAATTAAAACCTTAAATCTTCTAATTCATTTCCTAATCTTAGAAAGACTAAATGAATCTGTACTCACACATGACATTGAGCTGAACAGCAGGAGAGATGTGAGTGTGTCCGTCTACAGCACAGCTATATCTGCCTGAATCCTCTCTTCTGACTGGATTGATGGAGAGTTCGTTAATTAATTTATTCTCAGTTAATATCTTCGATGAGTTTCTGTACCAGATGAATGTTGCTCTGTCAGTCAGAGCGCAGCTGCTTTTACATCTCAGAGTGACTGAATCTCCCTCTGTCACTCTCTCAGGAGACTCCACCTGAAGATCTGAACACAACACACACATTATATCTAGTGCTGCTGTCATACACTGATTATTATTCAACATAATGCACAGAAGAAGAGATAAACCTCACCAAAGTCACCTGTGACATTAAGAGTCACTCCAGGATCACCAGTCCATTTTCCTTCTGTTATATTAGTGATGAATCTGAAATAGTACATGTGTGAATCCTTCAGTGTCACATGACTCAGTCTGATGGTGCAGTTCTGCTGTTTATCTCCCAGATACTGAAGCCTCTGACTGTATTCAGGGTCATTAGACAGATCTAGAGGCTCAACTCCTAACTTCATTTGAATTGGGCCTTTTGTCCAGAACGCTTTCATGATCTGATATCCAGTAGGGTATTTATAAGTGCATCTCATTATCACTGTTGAGTTCTTTAGTGCACAGATGTGTGAAGGACTGTAACTCACACCCCAATCAGCACTAAAAACCCCTGAAACACAGAATTCATCCTGAACAAATTAGCAGCAGCTTGTGCATGTAAAATTGCAGTATCAAATTGAGTCTTGAGTGTTTCTGAAGTGTTGCATTGACTAACCATGAATCATGAGAAGAACGATCAGAGGAAGAGGAGGAGCCATTCTGAGTGATGTCACTATCAACACCTACAACAAATGTACAGTGGCTTATTTTTCAACTTAAAGGGCCAGTTACATAAATATAGCCATTATGTTTATGACAGTGTCTTAAGATCTAGTATGATAGATCAGATCAGTTAGTCTTACTTTTCGGTATCAGATTAGTCCAATGTACGTTTTTATGTAACTGACGTAAAGTTATGAACAGTTTTAAAGAAAAAATGTGATGACTAACTTGTAAGACTAGTCCTGGCGGTTTATGCAAGTCTTGTCGTTTCTGTCTCATTGTTACACATTAAGTTTTTCATATTCTCATTGCATTAGATATTTCATCAAATATATTATACAGTATATATGTCTGTGGCGAGGGCGGTGTGGTTCAGTGAAGTCTGCAGCGGGATAGAGAGACTGGAGACGAGCGGTGAGTAAGCAGGTCAAGTGCAAAACTACAAACACCTGTGTCTTGATGCAGTAATTGGACTGGAGAAACGGATAAAAGCCACTGGGAAACTGGGAGATTCTGAGAGAGAGAGTGGACTGAGGAGTCGCGGATTCGCACGAGATCAGCGAAGCCTGTGATTTTACTCTAATTTACTGACTTATCTCCCGGATATGATGTCAATAGGCTATTGCTTGGAAATGTCTTGTAGTTATTATAGGTCTAGTTGTATTATATCATAAACAGAAGAATGTTCCTTACCACATGCTACTATACATGTCATCCATCATCTAATCATTCTTTTTGTTTTTGCTCTTCTGATGGTTTTCAGCTTTCTCTTTCTGCAAATTGTATAGTTGTATCATATCATGGTGTATAGCGATATGACCCAGCACCCAAAATACTACCAAAACACTCCAACGCAGCCTCTTCACGAAAGATGGATAAAAAAGCGCACAGGAAACAAAAACCTTGAAAAAATTATAAACGACCCCGCCAAATCACAGAGATACCGATTCGCACGGGACTAATATTATCACAGGACCTCGGTGTTCGGCGAAATATGGTTGGTCATTTGCGGTGGAATTTTTACTTTACAAATTACAGACATGACCGATTCGCACAGGATTAAGATCTCAGACGACCTCCGCAATTATTACAAATGACTAGAGGTCACCAGGTAATACTTATCCCGTGTGAATAGGGAATTATTGCGTTCATTGCAGTAATTGTCACGGAGAAAAGCCACTGGGAAACTGGGAGATTCTGAGAGAGAGTGGGCTGAGGACTCGTGCGCTGTGTCTGTTCCAGAGCAGACTTTATGATACTTTGATCTACTGAGAAATGTCTGTAAGCTCAGAGAACACAGATGAAGACACTAGCTCAACATAAACCCCCTGTATCTTGACTATAGCTGCGCAACAGTCGTTTTTGCCCTGCTTGAGTACGGAACTGTCTAAAGCCTTTCCCCGTCCCATTTTGATTGACAGCAGCTTTCATTATATAGTCAGCCTGTATTATACAGTTATCTGTTGTTAAAAGATTTTTATCAAGGTGTTTGCCACCAACATACAAAAAAACTGCTAGAGAAAACATATTTGATTTTTGAATTTTAAACCACTGAGACAGCCCTGTGACAACTAGCCCCAACCAATCTCCCATAAATCCCCCACACTTAAGATATTTGACAGAACAGTTATAAAATCATGCTCTTACCCGTTTCACCAACACCAGTGACCAGTGACAGCACTACAAATGATCAGGATGAAACCAGTATAGGCGTTTTCACACACTGAATGACACGTGATTAACATTTATGACACCTCAACTAGTGCAGATTGAGCAGAGGAAGAGTTTTAACAGACAACATTAGTTTAAAGGCATAAAAGTTAAGCCAAGAGAAACTTTACGTCGGTCAATAAAGATGCTCATGTAATAATGTTTTCAAACTTGGGAATATCTATATTTAATCAGTTGCATACAGATAGTAATGACAAGGAACATGTTCTTAAGAAACAGAGAAAATAATTGCTTTAATAACTGTACTTTAATTTGCATATGCAGACTAACTATCCTAGCTTGTAAAACACTGGAAGGTATTGCAGTAGCAGTGACGTCAAAACACACATTTCATCTCCAGCATCGCCAACTGTGCACTTGATAAACCTCCAGTTTACTGATTAATAGCAATCTGGAAGTTAAATAAAGAACTTTAAACACGCTGATGAAGCAGAATTGATTCATCTGAATGTTTTTATCATGATAACTATTACGTTTTTTTAATGTGTCAGTTGCCTTGTCCTTCTTGAATGCATCACGTCTCTAAACATGGTTAAACACTGTTTCCTCTTTTGTAGGTGAGAAAAACAAATGCATGAACTTTTGACATCAGCATCACAGTGTTGATCACGTGACCTTCATAAGCGATGGAGAGACGCTGAGGGACGTGACACCGAAGAGGAAGAGGAAATCAGTCCTGTCAGAGTAACACTTGAGGCCTTTTCACATACCAAATATTTCAGCAATGGAAGTCCTGCCTTGTTGTTTGTGCATTATGTTGCTAAGTATTGCCAGTTTACCCTGTCTTTACCGAGCGTTTCTGATACCTTGTTTGTTTGCCACGTTAATGTTTCTCTGCCTGTTCTTGACCACGGTTATTGGATTACGGACTTGGATTGCTGTTTGGACTGCTATTGTTACCGACCCTGTGCACGTTTGTTGACCACGCTTCCTGTCTTGAGTCTTACTTTGTTGTTCCTACTGTGTTTCATAAAACACCATAGTGTTCCTGCACTGGTGTCGAGAGAAGGCCGACAGAGTAGGACATTTATCATATTTTTCTGAAAGTAAGACGACCCTGATTATAAGACCCCACTGTCAAGATGTACCTTTTGGAAAAAAGCTTTTTGAGGGCCAAATCATGTCTTTTATAAAGAAAGTAATTTACTTTGAAAATAATTTTCATATTGCATATTTTTCAAAGTCATAAAACACAGGTGTTTGATCTGCATTACCTATCTGATCCAGGCGATATGATTTTATTTATAGCACTGAAAAGACACCAGCTTCTCCCTGAAGTCAGAGGGCATGCACTGGGCATGTAAGCAGGGACGGACTGACAATCTGTGCGTTCTGGAAAAGTCCAGAACAGCCGTCCAACCGAGGGCCGTCGGCAAAAAGAAAAAAAGTCTAATAAAGCAATATGAACAGCCAACAGCAGGGGCACTAATACGATCACTTATATGCTACGTGTAAAAAAAAAAAAAAACAACTGAGGAAGAAGAGTCGGCCTACTAGCCACTGACAGAAAGTTAGTTTATAAGGCTTACCTTTACTGCACTTTTGAAATTGCTTACATTATATTTGAATTGTTAAGTTATAGTATATAGCAGTGGTCTCCAACGTGGTGCCTGTGAGTTGCCCGCTAAACACATTATATTAATAGCCCCAACTGGCCAATAGCGATCCACTGTAATTCGGGGCTCCAGACTTAGACTGTCTAAATGGTATCATTTTGCGACTTTTTTCCGTGCCGTTGAATCTAAACATTTGCACTTTTGCCTCTACAAAGTGATCCAACTGTCTTTGATTATACACTGTCATTTGCCAGAGGAAACAGCGCTGATATAATATTCTCAACATATTGATGCAAAAAACAGGCGAAACATTGTTCCAAGAACGAACCAGTTAGAAGACATATTTCACTCCACAACTTATGAATTAACTGTAGTAAAACTGTAGTAAAACAAACTTTTTTTGGCAGAAATGTGCCTGTATATATTCATATGAAAAATGCTGTTATATTAATATAGTCATGTATAAATGTATTAAATGTAATGCAGTAATGTTTTTGTTTATAAGTTATGGCAGTTTATTTATTTATTTTTGCATTTATAAATATTAAATGTTTGGTCTACTGTTTTTGATAACACATACAATAGGTTTATAGAAAATAAAAAAAAGATCAATAAATATTTTCATTATTTTTCAGGAATTGTTGATTTTTTTTTTAAAATGCTTGTAAGTCTGAACCAGAATATCAAGATATTTTATTATTTTGCAAATGATGGCGAAAAGTAAAAAAGCACCACCATGGTATAGGCTATGTATAATAAATATTTTTGAGTATACACACACTCGCACACAAAAAGGTTGGAGACCCATGGTATATAGTAACTATATGTTTTATAATTACAAGTTTGTGTAATTTGGGGATTTTGTTGGCAGTGACACATTTACATTTAGCTGACGCTTTTATCCAAAGCGACTTACAATTGCTATATATGTCAGAGGTTGCACGCCTCTGGAGCAACTAGGGGTTAAGTGTCTTGCTCAGGGACACATTGGTGTCTCACAGTGGATTCGAACCCGGGTCTCTCACACCAAAGGCATGTGTCTTATCCATTGCGCCACCACCACGCCATAATGACACTTCAGTATTTGTATTTTATGTAAGTGTGTCATTATGTACAGTATCCAAAATAAGAAATGAGGGGCCTCGCTCGTGGGTATGGTTCAGCTCTTTGGCTGATTGATTTATGGTTGATGATGATAAATCATTTTAGAATGATGATTTCTGATTTAATCGCGGATATTAGCCGATTGTGAAGCTCTTCTGAATCTGAAGTGAGTGTTTAAACTGTGAAACTGCTGAGTTTATCTATGTTTATTTTCTTGAAAGATGTACTGTATGTGTTTGGAAATTTTAAACAATATGCCGGTGATTATTAACTCACACATGACGTTTAAAGTCACAGCATCTGAGTATTTCTCTCCATGTTCATTGATGGACTTGCACTTGTATTCTCCACTGTCATCAGAGCTGATCTTTGAGATGCTGTAGATTCTTCCAGATCCTACAATCGTTCCTCCTTTAAACCAGCTGATTTCTGCAGGAGGGTTTGAGTCACTGATGCAGTTCAGATGCAGAGCGCAGCTGCTTTTACATCTCAGATTGACTGAATCTCCCTCTGTCACTCTCTCAGGAGACTCAACCTGAAGATCTGAACACAACACACACATTATATCTAGTGCTGCTGTCATACACTGATTATTATTCAACATAATGCACAGACACGAGCAGGAATAGTAGACTAGAGAAGTGCTGATGAAAGCAAGACGTCAAGACATGGACACCAGAACGATCTGACAATGAACACAGCAAACACAAGGCTACATATAGGGAACGGTGACCAACTATCCTGGTATGGAAACTGCTGGATCCGGGATTGTAAAACACTGGAAGGAATTGCAGTGGCAGTGACGTCAAAAAAACACATTTCATCTCCAGCATCGGCAAATGTGCATTTGACAAACCTCCAATTTACTGATTAATAGCAATCTGGAAGTTAAATAAAGACCTTAAAACATGCCGATAAAGCAGAATTGATTAATCTGAATGTGTTTATCATGAAAACTACTAAGCTTTTTATTCAGTCAGTGGCCTTGTTCTTCTTGAATGATCACGTCTCTAAACATGGTCAAAAATACAGTTTCCTCTTTTGTGGGTGAGAAAACCAAACTTGTGAATCTCTGACAGCCTCATCACACTGTGATCACGTGACCTTCATACGCCAATGAGAGACGCTGAGGGACATCACACCCAGGAGGAAGAGGAAATCAGCTTAAAATCAGCAAAGTGATTCTCAGAAATAGAAAGAGGGAAATGAATGCATATGCAATCCAGGACGGTGGATCTGACAGAGATATCCTCCACAGTGCAGCTCAGCAATTGGGCCTCAAAGGTCAACCTGAAGACCTTCTGTTTCGAACAGTCAGGCAGCAGTTAAGTACATGGATAAATAATGGCAGATGTACGCACTGCCCTGGCGCAATAAAAAGATTTGCATCAGATCCAGACTGGACCAGGAGGTGGTGGAGCTCCTGGAAAGGAAGACCGTAAGAGTCGAGATGCTTCACTCCTCCTGACAGTATTCCCCCAGTCTGAGCTGGTCAGCCGATGTCGTCAAAGCCAGATCCTTGCCAACCAATTCTGGAGACATTACCTCAAATTCTGCCTGCCTGGACTTCAAAAGTCGTCAAAAATGACATCATACGTTGCTGATCATGGATGCTCAGCTACCCAGAACTCTCTGGCCTGTGGGAAAGGTGTCAGAAGTATTCTCCGTATCTGACACCAGAGTGAGGACAGCCAAGGTTCAGGTGGCAGAAAAATCATACACGTATCCAGTTGCATACCTTATACAATTACCTGCCATTCCTGATAAAAGTAATTGTAATCCCCACAGAAGAATAGAAGCCTTTTTGTATATGCACATCTTTCCATATGGAAATCTAGGGGCAGTTGTAAACAATTTTTATGTTTTTTTTTTTGTTTTTTTCTCTATCTCTAACCTCTCTCTATTAAATCTCTCCTTCTGTACTTTGAGGCACACATATACACAGCACCTTACCTGAGCCAATGAGCTTCCAGAAACCTTGACCACATGATCTCCCCGCCCTCACAGTGCAGCGGGACACGGAGACACATGCTAAAGTTATAGTGGCATAATAAGTGTTTATATTTAGCCTAATTGACAAAATGTGCATGACTGCAAAAGTAAGTTTGCAATTCTTAATTATATAGTCAATGAGGAATTAATTTTCTCTTGAAACTGAGTTATTATGCCTCATAGCACCATACAAACTTTGGAGCGCTTGCAAGATGTCAGGTTACAATCTTATTTTATTGTGCTTTATTACTGACAGTATGTTTAATTGTTGTAATTTATAATAATAATAATAATTATTATTATTATTATTATTATTATCAATATTCACATTTATGTTACTGTTTATTTTAAAGAAAACCACAACCACACAAACCAGTCCCAGAAAACAATTGCGTCTTGGTTTTTTCTCTAATTGGACAGCCTTTGGTGGGTCAGCACCCTGAGCAGGCAACTTATTCTATATAGTTAAGAGCTGTCAAGCAAAAAGCATTTTTTCTACTCCAGAAAAATGTAGAAAAATGTACTCCTACAAAAAGTAACATAAGAAAAAAACTCATCATAAAATGGACAGGGCAAATGAAGCAGCATCCTTCATAGCACGAAAATTAGTCAAACGGAGAAAGAAAGAGGAAGTAAAAAGAGCATTTCTTTAAGATGTGTGTGATTTTCACATGCAGTGAAACTTTTTCTTTCTTCACAGACAGGATTGTTCACATACTGAGTTCCTGCTGAGTGAACAAATGCAACCGTGATCCTTTTTTCTTGAAATAAATGTATTGAGTTTGATGGGACTCTATAAGATCATCTTCACTAAAACCCTTAGTCTCGCTTCCTCTTTTGTGTGTTGATAAGAGGCCTGCGAACTGCATTAAACCTTTATGCAAATCCTGACCTGGCAGAAGCTGTATCCTGTACAACACAGACATTTGCTTTTTCTTGTTCCATAATGCTTTAAGAGAACCACAAATTACCACTTTATAATTCAGGAAAACCAAGGAGGAGATGGGTTGCAACTGGGAAAGGGATTTGTCATTCCACTGCACATATGGCAATAATCTAGACTGAAGGCCAACTGCACTGCATACGTGTTAAATTAAAACTAGCAATAATACTCGCCTCTAAACTTGGAGTAATGGTAATGGAGGGATCGAAGGCTCGCAATATAAGTTTGCAGAGTTCTAGCTAGTAACTTACAACCGGTGTGACCAGTGTTCTAGCGTCATCTCTTCAGGCTCCGCACTGACAGCTGCATTTAGAGGGTCTGCGAAGAGGTCTATGCTTTCTAGTATGCATTAACAAGGAGGCAATAATCACTCTTGAGGGTTTTTGAAGAGCTGCATGGAACAACACTGTATTCAGCTTGTTTACATCAGGAACACACTTACTCGTGTGTAACTTGTGCATTCGGTACTCCTTGAGTCCCCCTGGTGGGCTGGATAGAACAACACAACTTTTACAATACCCTGACACATGCAAGGCTGGATGATGTGAAAGACCTGGAAGTGAATTCTGAACTGCTCTTGTAGACTTTCAATTTCTTTTCTGTACTTGGCGAAACACATCTTGCATTTGGGAGCATCTTTGCACATCTCCTTGCAGGCAGAAAAGTGTGTCAAATTTGCCGTCAAATAGACGAAAATCCGCTGTGAAAAAGGTTATGTTTACGTTGGAAAGCGTTCATATCTGCATAGAGGTCTGAAACAGTCTGAGTCCGACCTTGTAACTGTGTGTTCAGATAATTCAGATGCACAGTCAAATAATTCAGATGCACAGTCATATAATCTGTGAGGAAGGCCATGTCACAAATTCTGGATCCCATAGTTTGCTGCTGTAAGCGCTTGTTTAAATGTGGAAATCAACTGATCAGACAGTATATGCAGCTGTTGTTGTCTCATCTCTTACTGAATTGGGCTCAACGCCCTTGGATGATGACATCTCACAGCTAAATAATGCGCTGGCTATTAACCTGGATTTATTTGCTCCTCGCAAGGTCCGTGAAATCAAGTATACTTGCTCTGCTCCTTGCTATAACAACCTTCCTCTCCTTTAGTTCTAATACGAGTGCGGCAAGTTTTTCGGGTGCCCTGTTTTCAGAATCGGTATTGTCTGATTGGACTAATACGTGCTGACCCCTGAGCAAGGCACGGAAGTGGTGCAGGGCGAGACGTATAGCCAGCAACTCGAGGCAATTGACATGCCAAAGGAGCTGGGTTCCTGTCCAGGAGCCCGCGGCAGCATGTCCATTGCACATGGCGCCCCAGCCCGTGGTGGAGGCATCTGTTGATACAACAACATGCCTGGAAACTCGTTCTAAGGGCACTCCGGCCTGTAGAAAGCTGAGGTTCATCCACGGGGTGAAGGTCTGATGGCAGGTCAGAGTCACTGGGACTCGAAGCGTGCCGTGTTGCCATGCCCACCTTGGGACTCGATCACAAAGCCAAAGCTGAAGCGGTCTCATATGAAGCAATCCGAGCGGCATTACTGCAGCTGCGGATGCCATATGCCCCAGGAGCCTCTGAAACAGTTTCAGTGGAACCGCACTCTTGCCCTCGAATTGACGGAGGCAAGTCAGCAGTGACTTTGTACATTTTGTACAAAATAAAAGTTTTTCAAAACAAAATTCCTTGTGAAACATTAAAGTAGACTAGTGTGATCAACAGTGCCAATTTTCTTCAGATTTGATTTAATTTTTCCAAAATTATTCAAAAATGTTTTGTTTTTTACTCAAAAAATTAGATGCCTACTATCAAATAAATGAGGCCTATGAATAATCAGATGCAAATATAAATATAAAACCAGTCCTAATTGAAAGAGAACAAGTGGACAAAAAGATTGAATCCAAGATTGGGTGAAAATATTGCATAATGAGTGATTTATAAGCTATTTTTTATAGGCCGGTCATTTTTGACTGGGAACACCACAAGTGTGACTATGTGCCATATTTTTTACAAAACAAAAGTTTCAAAACAAAATTCCTGGTGAAACATTAGAGTAGACTAGTGTGATCAACAATACCAATTTTCTTCAGATTTTATTTAATATTTCCAAAATTATTCAAAAATTTAAAAAAAATTACTCAAAAAATGAAATGCCTACTCTCAAATAAATGAGGCCTATGATTATTCAGATGCAAATCAAAATATAAAACCAGTCCTAATTGAAAGAGAACATGTTGACAAAAAGATTGAATCCAAGATTGGGTGAAAATATGGTATAATGAGTGATTTATAAGCTATTTTTTATAGGCCGGTCATTTTTGACCGGGAACACCACAGGTGTTATAAGGTTTTGAACACCACATGAGGGTTAAACCGGAAATTAAATAAAGTAAATCTGGTTAGTTTTAAGTGAAGCTGGTAATAAGTGTACGGCCATGCGTTTCACCTTTTTGTTTGGCAAAATGACATTAGCAGAGGTCAAAATCTTGACGTCAAATTGACATCAACACTTTGGCGTCAATTTGATTTTCATTTTTGACCAATTTCTTGACGTAATTTTGACATCAAGGTGCCCGCTGGGTTCTTTTTTGGGGATTGTTGCTCAAACGTGGTTGTTTACCGCTATCACTTGAAGCAGTTGAAGCAGTTTCCTCTGGTAATGGAAAGGCTTCTTGATTTGACGGAATTGGGGTGGATGCAGAACATGGGGAGCTGTCCACAGATGGTGTATCAGGCCTTAGGTCTGAGAGGTCCATATCCTCTGCATCACTCTGCCCACTGAATGATGCACCAAGCTGGAACAGAGAAGACGGTGATAGGATTAAGAAAGAGCTGCTGTAACAACATGCACTTACATTAACAACATGCACTTACATTACCCAGTTCAGCACAGTGTAAGATTTGAGTCAAGAGAGCAGAATAAAGTATTACTGTAGCATGTGTGACACAGCGTGTGTATGTGTGTGGTATTGTATTTTTCAGTGATTTTTTCAGTCAGTGACTGAGTGAGTGTGCATGTTTGTGTATATGCCAAATCTGCCACTATTAATAAGCTTTTGTCCTCAAATACACATTATTGCATAATGTAAATTGTTAGGTAGATTATTTTATACAAAATCCGATGGAAACCCAATATTTCTCATCTGTAATACGTTTGTGGACATGGCTATTTCAGCAGAGCAATCTCGTCTGGAGTTATGACGGACGCACAGAATGAGTGCATTCAGATATGACCTTGTTGCATAAAATGTATTATAAAAGAAATGACATCTAAACCCTTTCACCTTTGTAATGATATTTGGCATGACTAGTTTAATACCCTTCTTCATCAATTTAATACATTGTAAACTTTTAATAGTTTGTAAACAAAAACACGTCAAGACCGCTCACAGGCCTTGTTCGTTTTAATATGTATGTGTTGGTGTATGAGTGTTACAAATGCATGCTATTACAAATACATTTTTTGCTTCTTTTGACTGTTTAACTTACTGTTGTTTCACATGGCCGGTGGACAATATTACTTTGATGAAATCCATCACTCTGAGAAGCCACCTTTGCCGTGGAGTCAAGGGTTTGCTGCCACTCCCACTTGGTTTGGGTTTCTGCAAACGACAGTACTGCGTTCGCAGGGATATTGCCCTGGTCTTAATGTCCTCAACACTAAACTCTACAATTAATAAAGAAAATGCATTATTTTCAGTTATGCATCCCCACAAATTCATTTATTTTATTTTGTCTGTTTCAAACTAAATATGTGTTTATATTAAACCTCGTAGTGTTTTTGCGCTGCGCGTCTGTGTTGCACGTCATCACGCATCACACACATGATTTACTTTTCCTAATTGAATATTCTGCTCCTCACCATTGTTGAGATGCATAGACTGAATCTTGACATCTGTGTGTGCCTAAAAGAATGATTTTTTTTTTTTAAACAACTTTTAAGAAATCCTTTATATTATATGAAAAATTCTGGGCATTTATGCAGATTCACTAACCAACAACATAAATCGAAGTCAGAAAGAAGGATTTTAATGAGTTCGGTTGATTCAAATGATGATTGTCATAACATAACCAACACCATCAGATCACTTTTTTCTTTGTTCAACTAGTGATTATAATTCAGAAACAACAGACAAACAAAATCTAAAGTTAATAATATATGGGTCAAGAGTCCAACTAAAGCAACCATTGATCGTCATAACGGTAACTTTCAATTTGAGATTTTCTCCTTCAGTGATTCTGCTTGTTAACATCAGGTGTCTTCAATAATGCTCAATCATCACTAAATTAATCACTTAATTATCTCATTAACTTAAACACTCTTGAGTGTGGACTCATACACTCCCAGGAGTGTTAATTTAACACTGTAGTTTTTGCTGTGTACAAAGAGCCGTAGTTAATTGACAAGCTGAGCCATATCGTATTAATTATCGCTGGCGATAGGTCTGCGATATTGATGCGATATGGCTCAGCTTGTCAGTTACGGCTCTTTGTAGTAAATGCCGCTCCATCTGAAAGCAGGTGATGGCGATTTACTACTAATCAAGGAACCGGCTTTACTGACGAGATGCGCATAACAATATCGCGATTTAAATCGCCCAGCCCTACTCAGATTTCATCAAAAATATCTTAATTTGTGTTCCGAAGATGAACGAAGGTCTTACGCGGTTGGAACAACATGAGGGTGAGTAATTACTGACAGAATTTTCATTTTTGGGTGAACTATCCCTTTAAACTTTAACTGAATATCCTCTTACTACACAATAATATATATCACAATAAACAGAATTACAGTAAAAATATTTAGTTTTGCATTTCAACCTATAACATTTAGATAATGTAAAAATAACATTTTGCTCACCTGGCTGTTGAAGAGCGTTTGTAATTTCCGTCCATCTTTTCTCTTTCTCTGAGCGGTTGTGGTACATCTCATGTCCAACATCATAAAGGCATTCATGCTCCTGCCAGAGTTCGATTAAATTTTGCTCTAAATCCTGGGTCCATTGCTTTCTTGACATGTTGCTCATCTTTCTGTCCGTGTTTCTTCCAACTCGTCTTCTTCCGTGTTTCTTTGAAAACCGCGTATTTACCCGGTGACCTCAACCCATGCCTTGCTCTGATTGGCTGTAGCTCATGACATCAGTGAGGTTGAGTCGGCCGACAGCTCTGGATATCTAGCATGCTAGATATTTTTCTGGGCTCGGCGACGCGTCTGCGAGGCGTCTGCGAGCGTCTTTGATGCGTTGTTGGCTCTTTCATACTAACAGATTGGCGAACGTTCATCGCCCGCTAATCCCCCGCGATTTGCACGCGATAACACCCTGACCTGTCGGCGAGCTCAAGGATTTGCAAATCGGGCTTAAAACGGGCTTAAAATCATGTAGTGTGAACTAGGCTTTAAGGATGCCGTGTGTTCCAGCATGGCCTCAACAGGCCCAGGGCATGAGGCTTCGAAGCATCCAGGACATGTGCTCACTCTAGCATCAAGAACAACTTCAGGAGTTCAGTGACGTCATTCAACATGGATGAAGTTCCCTCGCAACTTTCACCATGTGCTCTTTGTGTCCTGCCGGCCCAGAACGTGTAGGCCACAATCTGCACTCCAGCCATGAGAACAGCGACAATACCAGTTCATCCTATCTTCTTCATCCAACGGAGAAGAAACGATTACAACTTGCACCATGACTTTTGACACCCAACGACTAATTCAATCTTCAACCACTTCAAGAATTGACCATGCAAGTACAGTATATCAATTTAATGAGGTGTTCTGAAAATGATCAGCTGATGGTTCTTTTCATACTGCAATAGATCTTGCTCCATAGTTCTATTTCCTGTTTCTGGTTCCACATCACTCACCCCTTTACCTATGCATGTATGTATGGATGTATGAATGTATTTATGTTTGTTTAGTGTTAGTTATGTTTGTGATTTAGTTAATAAAACTTGTGCACAATTATGAATTTGATTTCTGATCCTCTGTTTGCATACAAAGTCCCTTTTACGATCTTGATCTTGTTACAGTATGCTCTAAGCGCTGTACAGGCTAAGGAATAATTATTTTTCAGTGACCATGAAAGATACACTTTTCTTAGAATAAATGAATAATCAAAGAGTTCGTTGGAACTGATTAATTGATTGTAATATTAATTGGCTTACCTCAAAGTTAATCTAATTAACTGACCCAAATATTAATAATTAATCATAATTAGTAATTATGGATTATTATTTATATTTCCCCTTTGAGCTAATATCGTTACAAGTTTTTCTCTGGCTGCTTTAACTGTGTATTTGATACACATTTGTTATAGAAATAAATGCACGAGAAAATATCAGATGATCTTGGTCATTCACTGATATGACAAATCTCTGAATATAATTACATAATATGTAGATGGATTTTAGCTTTATACAAAGTCTTTAATTAATTACATAATTTTTCACATGACCCTTTAAATAATGTGGCATCAGTGTTATAACAATCTGAATAATAATAAAAAAAAAATATATATATATATATATATATATATATATATATATTACAGAAAAAGTTTTGAGCTGGTTAATTTTTTTTTAGTAGTATAGAGACATCAAGAATCAACATGAATCTCAACAATGGTGACAACCAACAAAGCCTTTTTGTGACTTTATAGAAGGTCAGATTTTTTTTCATTGTCACCATTGTTGCGATTCATACGCTGATTCTTGATGTCTGAGTGAGTCTATATGATCCTGTCCAGCGCCGCCGCTCCCACCACGCGCATCACGCGCTGTGCGTAGGGCACCAAGTTCTGAGGGGGCACCAAAAATAGCCAAATGAAAAAAAAAATTTATAATGCCGATATTATTTCATTAGTCTATAGAAATATTATTAGGCACATTTTAGCCATGTATATGTAACAAAAAAGGGGGAACAAGATCATTTAATTGCTCTAGTCTAGAAAGTACCGCCCCCCGCGTTGGATGGTCCGTGCCGGTTGTTCGCGCGGGCGCCTTTGCGAAGTTTGACAGACACAACAGTATAGGCAACTTTTTTGGAAATGGCCCCTAAAAGACAGCAGGAGTTAGGATCTGAGAAAAGAAAGAAGAAGAAACTGCGAGATGATGCCCGTGCATCACTTGCAGGTAAGTCCATGTTTAATCATTCTTATAAGGGAAATATGCTGCATGTGCTGCTGCTAATTGTAACGCGCCTCGAACTTGCTGACGTTAATGTTAGCAAACTATGTTATTTTAAATAACTTCGGTGCAAGCTAAATTGAGATTTTACTGTTAAACATTACCTACTTTACAAATAACTGACGCCAGCTAGCTGTTACTTTCTTTACTATCTTTCTTTAGATATTGAGCAGTAGTTTATGGTTTATTTTGACGTGACGGTGGTTAATACTTTCTCAGTAACAGTTAACGTTAGCAGTCAGTGCAGTGCACATGGTAGGCAAACAATTCCTGTTAAATATATAAAAAATATAAAATGTCATCATGAATGATATAAAGCAAACAATACTGTTTAATTGTGTGCATTATTGCACCTCATTCTATTATGCTTTTATATTATATTAGATTTATCAAATAGTTGATAAATAAGGAATAAAGGGGGAGAACTCCTTGGCTGCCATGCTTTCAGTTTTAAATGTTTATAATTTTTTCCGGTATGAGATTCTTTGTTTGAATATTTTGTCTAATAAATGTAATTTATTCAAAGTGACATTGAATTTGGGAAAAACATGTCTGGATTATTTTGATAATTTTTTTATTTTTCTATTCTGTTTACTGAAGAAAAGTTTGCACTTTCAAATGTGTAGTGTGTGTTGGCTATTCTACATATGTTTACAAAGTCAGCAAAGCTGTGAAGATTTTACTTTCTCTTTTTAGTGTTCTTAAGTTTTATAGTGTGATGCTGCTGTGTTATTGGTATTGAGTTATATGTTTGGTAATAAAAAGTTAAACTGGCAAAAACAAACGTTTTTTTTTTCTCGGGGTTGGGGTTGGGGGGCATCATAAAGGAATTATGCTTAGGGCACCAAAATGGCTAGCAGCGGCACTGATCCTGTCAAAACATTTTCTGGATAACAACTTCATAAAATCTGAGTATCACAGCACTGCAGGATCTTCTATAGCAGTTTTATCATGCAAAATTAACAACTAATATTTATCGACTTAATCAGATATTACACTTCAGATGGTATCAATGAAGCAGGACACTACATGATGACTATTATCACTAAAAAGTGACCAACTTCATCTGATCTGAGTTTCTCTTGGATTTCTACCATTATTATTATTAATTAACTTTATTCTTTTCAATAAAACTTCAACTTCTAAACCTCTGTTAATTCTCAATAAGAATGTTAGTATGAAAGAAATAAAGTCTGGATTGTAATAAGTGAAGATGCTGAGATCCTGAGAGATCTGGTAGTGTTTAATGTTCTGTTGGGGTTTAAAGTGTTTCTGTATGGTGTGTTTCGTGTGTCACCATTGTGTTGAAGAGTAGAGCCTGAGCTTCAGTCCAGGATGAGCAGAGAAACACTGATGAAATGCTGCATGTTGCTTTAATTAACAGACAGTAACTGTGTAGTTGCTGATGTAGTGACGTATAGTCACAGCAAATCATGCATGTAATTAACTGCATGTTTTTCAGCAAAAAATTCAGAAAATAAATGTGAAAAAACTGTGTTTCTGTTAAAAAAGATTAATGAAGATTTCTGTAAAAGCATTTTGCACTTATTTAAATTAGGATATTTTTCATTAATTTTACGGTTTCTGTATGGCAGCCATTGCTGACAGTCATTTGGCTGTTTTTTTATGGGATTTTTTTACAGTGAAGGAGTTTGATCGTAATAATTCAGGAAATAGCTGTAAAATAACAGTGTTTTTCCCGTGACGTTCACTCTCGCCATTGAACTAGTTGACATACACACTTCAGACGCAATCACGCAGGGGCATTCCCAAAGCGTCATCGACGCAGCATCTCGTTCCCTTCTCAGGAGACTAGGGTTATAGTCATAGCCTGATACGTTTTCGACGTCGTAGAAGGAATACGAACTAACTTCATGTTGAAACATAAGTTGCTGTATATTAAGGATTTTTTTATTTATATTGTTGTTCCGAACAGCATCAAGATTGCGAGTGTAATTTTCTGCAGTAATCCTTATATGAATAATCTTATCTAGTTTGATCTTCTTTTCTTTTTTCTCTAGTAATTTCTAAGTGTAATGGTCTTTAATATCTGTTATACTGTTATTCTGATTTATTGAATGTCAGAAAAGTGTGGAATTTTACAACTAGAGACTTATTTTTTTCTGCCTTTTATTGGAAACATCAACAATATGGATACTCATGGTTAAAAACAGTAATCTAAATGAAGTAAGATTCATACATGATAAAAAAGCAAAAAGTAAAAACACTTTATTTATTTTAAAATTACACAGTTTTATGTAAAACTGTGTAATTTTAAAATAAATAAAGTGTTTTTACTTTTTGCTTTTTAGTAAATGGTTTTTAGTAAATGGTTAATGAATTTATGTAAATTCATTAACCATTTACTTTCATTATCGCACATCCATCTATAAAATGATCGCCTGATTACTTCAGTCACACGTCATCATGGCACTCCTGTCAATCATTCAGGGCTCCTCCCACAAAGAGATGAATAAAGGCTGTAATATTTACTGTGTCCAAAACACTACAGCCTCTTCTTGTTAGTCTGAATAAGAAAGAAAGAAAGTGAAAACATTAATATTGAAATATGTCAATAAAAGCATCAACAACATTTGTCAAGAGGCTAATAGATTGGGTTTTGTCTCTATCTAGTGGGTATTCTTACTTACTGGAAGATTTTCATACAGAGACGAGTCCAGTTCAGGTTTACAATCATCAAGTTGAGCAGCCTTTATGAATGAAGACAAAGTAAAAACAGGAGTGTGTTATTTAAATTCCCATATACTTAGTCAATATAGATATGTTCACACTGACATTGAGCGTTTAATTCCTTTTGGCTAAAGGTGAAGAGAGTTTAGTCTTCTGTAAGAAACACTTACAACACTTACCGTTACATTCTCATACACTGGATCACTCAATTTAATATCATAATCATGATGAGGTTTGGAATGATTCATCTTTGCAAAAAAAGAATAAAGAAAAAATAAATAACATCTATAAACAACTCACTAGAAAAAGTTTCTGCTACATTCAGACTTTCAATCATTTACTGTAGATACCAATTAATTTCCCTGATCAGTAAACTTCTGATAATTATTCTCACCTGAGACTCCTGTGTGTCATTTCTCTTTTTCATCCTCCTGGTTCCCCTTTAAAGACAGTGATTTGACACAATTACAGCCAATCAGATTCAGATATTATTTGATGTTTAATACACAGATATGATTTGAACTAATGGTATTTCTCTATAGGACTGTTCTCTATATCTGTCACTTTGAATGTGATGAAATCTGGTCTATCTTCAGGATGTACTGCAGTAATGAGCTTCCTCATTCAATAACTAACTAAGTAGCTGTCAGTGTGGAAAGTAAGAATGGGAAATTCTGCCTTGGCTCACATTCATCACGACCAGAGACAAACCTACATTATGTGCGTGTTTTTTTTTTTTTTTTTTTTTTACATAATAAACATAAACATGCTTATTTTTTATTTAACAAAATGTCAATCTTCATCTTTATAGTAGAAGATACAATACAATCTTCATATTTATAACGGACTGTCACCATAAAAACTGCGCTTTGTGTGGTGGTGACAGGAATTGTAACTGGAGTGCCCTTGAGAGCCAACAGAGGGCACTCCATATCAGACTATCATGATTCACTCACAACTACATTTCCCATAACTCACTGCCCGGACTCATCATCCCTGATTGCATCCACCTGTGTCTCATTATCTGTTGTCTGCATTTCTGAGCATTCTCCCTGATTTCATTGTCTCTTGGTTCTTGGATTTTTGCCTGTTTCTTGGATTCCCTTTTGCTGCTGACCCTTGTTTGTTTGTTTGAACTGCCTTCCTGTGCTTGACCCTTTGCTTGTGTTTGATTACGATTCTGGATAACCCGTTAAATAAACTGCATTTGGATCCTCCACCTTGTCTCGAAGCAGTTCGTAACAGGAACAAGCTATTTAATCTTTATTTTATTATTGTATTAGTTCATGACGTCTCACTGAATTAACAACTTTCTTATTCATTCATTCATTCATTCACACACACACACACACACACACACACACACACACACACACACACACACACACACTGCAGAGTACCACAAACACAGATCTTACCAAATCACTAACATCGTAATGATAACTGCAGCTCCACAAACCCCTCCAATGGATATGTATAATATCACCAGACGTCCTGCAACTGAGACAAAAGAGTAAAACATCTGAACAGATTCATTTGAGTCACTATAGAAAGAGTAATGTAAGTATATGAGCCGCTCTACCTTCACCTGTGACAGTGACAGTTACAGCGTCTGATCTCTGAGATCCATGTTGATTGTGAGCCTGACAGTAGAAGCGTCCACTCTGTAGTGCACTGAAACTCTGTCCAGATCCAACAGCTGAGGTTTCATTCTCCTTAAACCAGCTGAAGTTCAGAGCAGGAGGGTTTGAGTCACTGATGCAGTTCAGAGTCACTGAATCTCCCTCCACTATTACACCAGATCCATTTATCAACACTGAGACGCTCCTGGGTGGGTCTAAAACAGACAACAACAAAAAAACACACAAAAAAACCCCCACATTAAACAGTAAATATTACAGAATGACACATTTAGAAATTTTAAAAGATGTGCTGGTGAATTAAAACCTTAAATCAAACACAATTTCCAGTTTTTTAAAGAGAAAAAGTCAATCTGTACTCACACGTGACATTGAGCTGAACCTCAGGAGAGATGTGAGTGTGTCCGTCTACAGCACAGCTATATCTGCCTGAATCCTCTCTTCTGACTGACTGCAGCAGGAGTTCATTGTTTCTGTCTCTTCTCTCAGTTAATGGCTGTGAGTTTCTGTACCAGATGAATGTTGCTCTGTCAGTCAGAGCGCAGCTGCTTTTACATCTCAGAGTGACTGAATCTCCCTCTGTCACTCTCTCAGGAGACTCCACCTGAAGATCTGAACACAACACACACATTATATCTAGTGCTGCTGTCAGACACTGATTATTATTCAACATAATGCACAGAAGAAGAGATAAACCTCATCAAAGTCACCTGTGACATTAAGAGTTACACCAGATTTACCAATCCATTTTCCATCTTTATCAGTGATGAATCTGAAATAGTACATGTGTGAATCCTTCAGTGTCACATGACTCAGTCTGATGGTGCAGTTCTGCTGTTTATCTCCCAGATACTGAAGCCTCTGACTGTATTCAGGGTCCTCAGACAGATCTGGAAACTCTTCATCTTTCTTTTTATCTTTTGTTTTGGTCCAGAACGCTTTCTCGATCTGATGTCCAGTAGGGTATTTATAAGTGCATCTCATTATCACTGTTGAGTCATTTACTGCACAGATGTGTGAAGGACTGTAACTCACACTCCAATCATCACCAGAAACCCCTGAAACACAGAATTCATCTCGAACAATTTAGCAGCAGCTTGTGCATATAAAATTGCAGTATCAAATTTATCTTGAGTGTTTCTGAAGTGTTGCATTGACTAACCATGAATCATGAGAAGAACGATCAGAGGAAGAGGAGGAGCCATTCTGACTGATGTCACTATCAACACCTACAACAAATGTACAGTGGCTTATTTTTCAACTTAACGTCTTGTCGGTTTGGTCTCATTGGTTATATATTAATTTATTATATATTAAAATATGAATTGAATCTTATTTTTATATGATGAACTTCCCAAAACTATTTTCCTATGAAGTAAAATACTTTCGGTTTCATTTTGAATTAAATACTTGTACGAGTGAGTCATGTTATTGTGGTTAGGAACTATCAATTAAGGTGTTTCATTAAAGGGGAACTATGCAGTTTTTTTTTAGCTTAATTTACCTTAAAGGAGAACTCCGGTCAATTTTAACATTGAGCTCATTTTTTTGTACATTTGGAGTGCTGTCAATACAGAGAACAACGACAAAAATCGGTGTTGCCTACACCGAGTTATTCTATTTTTAAAATTTGCACCCTGTTGACTTCAATGGGGCAAGTACTAAACCTGCTTTTAGCCTCTTGACATCCTTGATGTGTCATTACAAGTGCACAGAAAATGTGAGTGATTCCTTCTGAGTGAACACGAGTGAATCTGACTGCAGAAGATGTGAAAGAAATGTATAAAAATGATGTTATTTAAGCCAGCGCAAATACCTGTGTTTACATCCTGTTTTCGGTTGAAGTCCAAAGTAGTCGATTGCCGAGTTCACGCGCGTGATCATAGCAACTAAACCTATGCGCGTGAACTCGGCAATCGACTACTTTGGACTTCAACCGAAAACAGGATGTAAACACAGGTATTTGCGCTGGCTTAAATAACATCATTTTTATACATTTCTTTCACATCTTCTGCAGTCAGATTCACTCGTGTTCACTCAGAAGGAATCACTCACATTTTCTGTGCACTTGTAATGACACATCAAGGATGTCAAGAGGCTAAAAGCAGGTTTAGTACTTGCCCCATTGAAGTCAACAGGGTGCAAATTTTAAAAATAGAATAACTCGGTGTAGGCAACACCGATTTTTGTCGTTGTTCTCTGTATTGACAGCACTCCAAATGTACAAAAAAATGAGCTCAATGTTAAAATTGACCGGAGTTCTCCTTTAACTGAACAGCTTCGGCATCATTGGAATGGTTATATGACTTTTTTCAGGTTGAATGGTGGTCTTCTCGCTTCCCTCTAGCACCTTTGAGCGGAAAAAACACTCTTGCAACTTTGGGCCGGCGGGCCGCCGCATAGCAAAACTACATAGCGCTGCTTTAAGTGGGGCGCTTATCAGTGTTGCTCTGCCTTTGGAGAGTGCGTGAGTTACATCAGTTTCAGATCGCAAATGGACGCTGGCGAGGCAAGACGCACTTGTTTTCCTCTCACCCTTTCCAGTTAATATTGGTATGTTTAAAAGTGTTAATTCGGTTCAAGTTAATAAATATTAAGCACAATGTGTTACTGAATCAATTATACAAATGTATGTTGTGTATTGTGAGCACGTGGAGCTAACTAACTAGTGATTTGTGCACAGTGTATAACGTGGAAAGAGGTCTGCGCAACGGATAGTGTTCTGATCAAATTGTCCCATATGTGTTTCCAGGTATGTTCAACTCTTCAACTTAACCAGTATAAAGTGATCTAATTTATGTAATTTGGGTCTATAATGTATATCTGGATTGTAATTTTAAACATGTATCCTATCTTTATTTCTCATATCCTGTAATGCATTCTATCGTTTTACTTCCATCTATTACGCTGGTTTTGCGGTTCTAAAGAGTATAATGTGACTATGCATGATGTGTTCAGGGAATATTTGTTTGATTCGTACAAACATTATTCTTATACGTTATTACTGATGTGTTTGAAGAATACACATCCAGCCATTTTATTACTTTCTTTATTTTTCCTTTTTATACAACAGTAATGGATTGTTATTTGCTTTAATGTGTAGGCTACTGCATAATGTTAAACATATACAATTGTATTACTTCAGCCTCAGATCACGAATGGACGCTGGCGAGGCAAGACGCACTTGCTTTCTTCTCACCCTTTTCAGTTAATATTGTGTATAACGTGGAAAGAGGTTGGCGCAATGGATAATATTCTGATCAAATTGTCCCATATGTTTCCAGGGTCAATAAAACGTCTCGGTTACTAACGTAACCTCGGTTCTCTCTAAAAGAGGGAACGAGTGTTGCGTAAGCTAGCTTACGTGCGGCGCGGGCGCCCTCAGTCGTCACAGCCCGCCAGAATGGGCGTGGCTTATGCCTTTATAAGCCAGGTCCCGATAGGATGCTCTTTGGTTTTTCATCGACTGAAGCGAAACCATATCGTAACACAAGCACGGCAGGGTTACGCAACACTCGTTCCCTCTTCTAGAGAGAACCGAGGTTACATTAGTAACCGAGACGTTCTCTTACGAGAGTACTCTTGTGTTGCGTAAGCTAGCTTACGCTATGGGAACCCAATGTAAAACGCCGTGCGTGCTAAGAATCGTCCACAAGGGCATGTGTCCCAAGGGCATGTGCCCGGGGCACACATGATAGGTGGGTAATATCAAGGCTGACAAAGAGTGGGCCTAAGAGAATAACAGAAGGCAGCATAGTTGCCTAATGAACGAATAGGTGCTAACACAGTATAACAGTCATGATAGACCTCAGTCAGCCTGAACTGTAGAATAAAATAGGTGCTTAACACAGTATAACAGTCAGGATAGACCTTAGTCAGCCTGAACTGTAGAATGACAGCCGGACTGAGCACAGTCCACTCTGTACAAGAATGCTAAAGCATAATACGCAGTCTGGTCGGAGCTGAGTTGAGCAGAGTTGCAGATATTTCGTTTAGTCTGATAACAGTCTAGCCTGTAGGGCAGGAACTTCTAGGTTGTAAAACCTTACAAATGTAGAAGGAGAGGCCCAGCCTGCCGCCATACAAATATCTTGAAGTGAGACCCCACTGGACCAGGCCCACGAAGAGGCCATGCCTCTGGTGGAATGAGCTCTAACGCCCAAAGGGCAACGAAGGCCTTTGGATGTATAAGCCAAGGCGATAGCATCAACTATCCACCTGGAAAGGCTCTGTTTTCGAGGTAGCTAGCCCTTTAGCGCAGCCACCGAAAGAAACAAAGAGCTGTTCTGACTGTCTGAAGTAGAGCTTAGATTCTCTGCCCGAGCCCGAGCCCGGACTCGACCCGACCCGACCCGCGGGCCGGGCCGGGCCGATATTTCCCGCCACTGTCCTCGGGCCGGGTCGGGCCCTTGAAAAAGCACGTCACGTGTCATGCGCAGGCAGCGTCTCGTCCACTCGCAGTCTCGCACGCGTGACGCATCACTCCTGCTGTGCGTGCTGCATTATTCTGTAGCTTAAGTGCTTGAAGAAGCAAAGAAAAAAAATTAAAACAGGAGAATTAACTTTGAGCAAGTTTGGAGGAAAATCGGAGGAGGTATGGCAACATTTTAAACTAGTTGTGGGGAGTGACAACATATGTGTTGGCTTTGTCTCGTGCATTAAATGCGGCACGCTGCTCGCCTATGACAGCAAAAAAACGGGGACTTCGACGATGAACAGACACGTGAAGCAGTCTTGCCATGACAGAAATAAATTATGATAGTAGTCCCTCGATGTCCTCTTTTGTTACTTTTCCGATCCATTCAATTATTTCTGAATAAACAAACAACGCAGTTTACATGCTTCTTCCTTGTCGCATTATTCATTGAGATAATAATTAATAAATGCACGCACACTTATGAACGTGAATAAATGTTACAGATAGCATTTTTTACTATGCACAAACAAATGCCTTTCAACTTACATGTGCAAAATTCAGAATTAAATGAATGTGCTGCAATTTGTTCAAAAAGAAAGTCTAGCCTACGTGTTTTAGCCATTGAATAAGCACATTTAGTTTCAAGTTTGTTAAGTTTTGTTTTGAAGAAAGCTTTTCTTTAAAGTGAATTTCGTTTAGTATAAATTGTATTTTAATTTTAATACATTTTTCATCAACCAATTGCCTATAGATTTAATACATAAAAAGCAATTTAGCAGACAAATAATCATGACATGGAGTCGCCGGCGCGCCGCGGTCACTTACACCATTTGAAACTTGCGCTGTCACCGAATTTACAAATGCACATCTTGCTTGTTGCAGTTGCTCACACACATATTATGTTGAAATAACAATATGTTGAAGTAACATTATTAATAATAATTAATCTTTAATAATATTTGATTGAATGCTGAATGTTGTGCTTGTTCAATTTAATCAAATTAAAGCTTTAATTGTGATAATTAAAATAATTGAATATTTAATATTGAGTGTTGGTCAATTTTTGCTCATTTATTAATAGTATTTTTATAATAATATAGGCCTATATAACTGCGCAGCTCCCCCCTGTAGCCTAAATGATAGCACATAAAAAAAATTTATTATTCTGGCGCCGCCCCTGGTTATAACGGCCCACATATTAGAAATGGTCGGGTTTAAATCGGGCTCGGGCTCATAATTACAGTGAACGTGTCGGGCCGGGCCGGGCTCGGACACAACGGGCTCGGGCTCGGGTAGGGTCGGGCTTGATTTGTTGGGCCCGATCTAAGCTCTAGTCTGAAGGCAGCAGAATGTTCAACGTAAATTCTCAGCGCCCTGACCGGGCAAAGGAGATTCACGTCATTCTCGCTGTCAGACCCAGGGAGAGCTGACAGGGAAATAACTTGCGCTCTGAAAGGAGTGGCAAGCACCTTGGGGACATAGCCATGTCTGTGTTTGAGGATGACTTTGGAGTCATTAGGCCCAAACTCAAGGCACGTGGCGCTCACAGAGAGTGCGTGCAGGTCCCCCACCCGCTTGACCGAGGTGAAAGCCATTAGGAAAACGGTTTTAAGTGAGAGATACCTTAGATCCACAGACTGTAGTAGTTCAAAGGGGTTACCTTTCATGGCCTCCAGGTCCGTGGAAAGGTCCCATACGGGAACCAAAAGGGGTTGAGGAGGGTTTAGCCTCCTTGCTCCTTTAAGGAAGCGGATGATAAGGTCGTTCCTACCCAGTGACTGGCCATGCGTTGGTTTTATAAGCGCAGCTATGGCTGATACGTACACTTTAAGCGTGGAGGGGGACCTGCCCTCGTCCAAAAGCTCTTGTAGGAAGGAGAGAATCTCTGTCACCCCACCGTATTGTGGATCCAAGTTTCGAGCTGAGCACCAGCCGGAGAACACTGACCATTTGGAAGCATAGAGCTGTCTAGTAGAGGGCGCTCTAGCCTGCGTAATGGTTTTTAACACTCCTACTGGGAGGTCAACGGGTATCCGTTGGTATCCCATACGTGCAAGGCCAAAGCTTGGGGCGCGGATGCCAAATCACGAGCGCAGGTTGTGCTGAGACCACACGAGGAGGCGTTCCGCCAATGTGTGAAGGTTTTGTGATCTGAGACTGCCCTGGCAGTTTATGTAGGACACCACCGACATGTTGTCCGTGCGGACTAAGACGTGGTGGACCTTTAAGAGGGGAAGAAAATACCCGAAAGCGTTCTCGACCACTTTCATCTCCAGACAGTTTATGTGTAAGCACTTCTCTTGACCTGACCACAGGTCAAAAGTCGGCCTGCCCTCATAGAGGGCGCCCCAACCTGAGTTGGAGGCATCTGTCGAGACTACTTTCAGTTTCGAGACTGCTCCCAGATCTACGCCTGACTGATACCAGTCGGTCACCTTCCAGGGCTCCAGAGCTGTAACACAGTTCCGGGTTACCTTAAGGCTTGCATGACCGGAGGCCCATGCCCGACGCGGGATGCGCGTCTTCAGCCAGCGCTGAAGTGGGCGCATCTGAAGCAAGCCCAGCCGAAGCACTGCTGAGGCTGAGGCCATAAGGCCTAGCATCCTCTGAAAACTTTTGAGAGGAGTGACATTGCCAGCCTTGAATGACGCCGCCAGGCGCTGTATTCGCAGAGCGCGCCGTGACGTAAGCCGCGCTGTCATTGACACTGAGTCTAAATCTGTTCCCAGAAAAGAGATTTTCTGGCTGGGAGACAGCGAACTCTTGGTCCAATTGACTTTGAGACCCAAGCCGTCTAGATGACTGAGTAGTAAAGCCTTGTGCGTTATCAGTTCCGCCTCTGACTGCGCTAGAATTAGCCAGTCGTCCAAATAGTTCAGTACTCGCATACCCCGTTGTCTCAGGGGAGCGAGCACTGCGTCCATGCACTTCGTAAATGTACGGGGTGCTAAAGACAGGCCGAACGGAAGGATGGTGTACTGATAGGCCTGGCCCTCGAAGGCGAATCTCAAGAAAGGCCTGTGATGGGGCGCTATTTGTATCTGAAAATAAGCATCCTTCAGATCCACTGAAATAAACCAGTCCCTCGGGCGAATTTGCGTGAGGATTTGTCTGGTTGTGAGCATTCTGAACGATCTCTTCATAAGGGCTTTGTTCAAACGCCTGAGATCCAGGATGGGTCTGAGACCACCATCCTTTTTGGGTACTAGGAAGTACCGGCTGTAGAAGCCAGACTCACTCTGTGTCAGAGGGACGGTTTCTATGGCCCCTTTTCTTAGCAGTTTCGCTATCTCGGCACGAAGTAGATGGGCTACTTCGCCTTTCACCGTAGTTTCGACCCTGGCTCGAAAGCGCGGGGGTCTGCGAGCGAACTGCAGTGAATAACCTCGCTTTATAATGTTCAACACCCATTCTGACACGCCCGGGATCATTTCCCATGCTTTTTCCATGTATGGCTAGGGGTAGAATGGGATCTGGGCTCTGGTCGCTGTGTGTCAGGGACACTCTTGTCACGGGGACCGGGAAGTGTTTTAGTGAAGGGAGCCCTATATGTGTATGTGACACAGGGCATGCAGTGTTTATTAGTAAGCGTGAGTGCTCAGAAGTGGGCACACTTCTTACACTTGAATCACATGTGGTGTTTATTGATGGGAGCCCTAAGTGAGTGTATCACTGAACGGGCAGTGTTTATGAGTAGGGGTGAGCACTGAGCAGCGGGCACATTTCCTACATTTGAAAAACACGCAGCCTGAGCCGATTTTATTGATGTGGGCCCTGAATAAGTGAGTGTCAGAAGTCGAAGAGACAGAAGTCCGTAGCCTCACCGAAAATGGCGCCTTCCAACACTTAGATAGCTCCTCGTGCAGCTCGGGCAGGAAGGGAGCGGGCCTCGAGTGAGGCGTCGAGTGGCGTCCGGGGAGGAAGCAGCCGTCAAGCCTGTTGGGCGCGGGCTCTTCGGGCAGCGACCAATTGAGGCCGAGGTCCTCCACGGCCTTAGTAAGGAGGCGGAGAAGTTCGGATTCAATGCTGGCCCGTGCTCCACTGGACTCTTGCAGCGAAGGGGCGGGGTCCGGAATGGAGCCCGGCCACTCTTCGCTCCCCGAAGCGAGAAGAGAGCAGCTGTCCTCTTCTGCATTGTCCCCGTCGAACTCGTCAAGTACGGTGGGGAGCGGTGGCGGAAGCCGGGCGCTGACCAGCCGTGAGCGAGGTGGGAGACTCGGGAAGCGATGCACGCAGGGATTCCACCGGCGTGCATTCGCGAACAGGATCGCATTCCGGTGGTCTCTGCGAGCTGCGCTTTTGCGCCGTGGCCCAGACGAGAGAGGCAGAAGAGCGGGGTCCACGTCAAAGATGGCTAGTCGAGCCCGCAGGGTCGACACAGTCATGATGTCGCATTCCGGGCAGCCGCCCTGGGAAAGCGTGTGGTCCGCGTGGTTTCATCCCAGGCAGGAAGCGCACAGGATGTGGCGGTCCCCGTCACTGAGAGGGGCTCTACGTGAGCCGCATTTAGAAATACAAGGCAATACGAGAATACGTGAGTGTCGCGACGGCGAACACACACGGAGCGTGTAAAGGATATGAGCGCCGTATGGCGCAGCAGGAACGGCGGCTGAAAGTGGCGAGAAGACGGCCGGCAGGCTGGATCTGCTACACAAGCACATGTACAAGTGTGTGGGTTACCTCATGTAGCATCAGCAGTGTTTGGAATATAGGTAACGGAATAGGTAACGACGTTATTTTTTCAGTAACGGGGTAATCTAACTAATTACTTTTCCCTTCGTTACAACGCCGTTAACATTACTGGACGTTAAATGCGATGCGTTATGCATTGATTGAATAAACTCTATTAGACATTCTCTGATAAACTGTGTAATCCGAACGCACCCCTGGTTCGCACAGCTAGTGAGGAGGTGGGTTAATAACGAGGTAAGCGATTATGATTGGCTGCGGCAGAGTCATGTGTTTCATGGTAGCCAATCAGAGCCAGTGTTTTTACACACATGCCAGCACACGCCTCACACACACACACACACACACACACACACACACACACAAGCTAAACAGAGTTTCGATGAAGCAGCAGAGATGGCGAGTCAGGAGCAATCCGATGAAAAGTTGGCATTTTCAAGGTGGAGATATACTAGGCTACTTCAAATTCATTGAGGTCAGCAAAGGCAAGAACTTGGGGTGGAACGGTACATTCGTACTGAACCGAAACGGTACGGCCGTCACGGTTCGGTGCATAGCCTACATTTACACGGAGAATACACGGTATAAAAATAAATAAAACTCGCATGCAAATTAATTAATGTAGAATAGAATAGAATGAGGCATTTATATAGCGCTTTCATATGTACTACTGTACACCCAAAGCGCTTTACAATCCAATCAGGGAATCTCTCCTCAACCACCACCAGTGTGTAGCATCCACTTGGATGATGTAATGCGGAACTACTGTTAGATACGCGAGTTCTTTATCTGTATGTGTGTGTGTGTGTGTTTGTGTGTGAGAGAGAGAGGGAGAGGGAGAGAGGCGCGGGCGCGATCGAAAAGTCGCGCAGTGTTTACATTAGTGTGCGTGTGCGCGCGCGCGTGCGCGTGTGTGTGTGAGGCGCGGACGCGATTGAACAGTGAAAACATAAAAACATACTCAGTAATTTTGTTTATACGGGACATTCAAACTGCAAAGTGTTTCCAAATTCTTTGACATATAGCAACTTTTACGCAGTAACTTCTAACAGTAACGCAAATAGTTACTTTCCCTGGTAACAAGTTACTTTTATTATAGAGTAATTCAGTTACTAACTCAGTTACTTTTTGGAACAAGTAGTGAGTAACTATAACTAATTACTTTTTTAAAGTAACGTTCCCAACACTGAGCATCAGTGACCTCATCTTCCTTTTCTTATGAAAATTGAGCACCATCTATTTTGAGATTGAACAGAGAAAGATAAATACGCTCTAGTTCTTAGCTTAAAGTCAAGCAGAAATCAATAAAATACTTTATTTATGCAAGAAAATGACAGCAACCATCATTTTTGCACTGCTTGAGTACGGAACTGTCTAAAGCCTTTCCCCGTCCCCTTTGATTGACAGCAGCTTTCATTATATAGTCAGCCTGTATTATACAGTTATCTGTTGTTAAAATATTAAAGTTGATTTTTTATCAAGAGTTTTAAGGTGTTTGTCACCAACATACAAAACACTGCTAGAGAAAACATTGTGCTATTGGACTTTTGATTTTAAACCATAGTTACCGAGACAGCCCTGTGACAACTAGCCCCAACCAATCTCCAATAAATCCCCCACACTTAAGATATTTGACAGAACAGTTATAAAATCATGCTCTTACCCGTTTCACCAACACCCGTGACCAGTGCCAGCACTACAAATGATCAGGCTGAAACCAGTGTTGGTGTTTTCACACTCTGAATGACACGTGATTAACACCTTATATTTTAATATGAGCTTATGACACCTCACCTAGTGCAGATCGAGCAGAGGAAGAGTTTTACATTTTGACAACATTAGTCTAAAGGCATAAAAGTTAAACTGAGAAAAACTTTACATCAGTCCATAAAGATGCTCATGTAATAATGTTTTTAAACTTTGGAATATCTATATTTAATCAGTTGCTAACAGATAGTAATGACAAGGAACCTGTTCTTAGGAAACAGAGAAAATAATTGCTTTAATAACTGTACTTTAATTTGCATATGCAGACCAACTATCCTAGCTTGTAAAAGACTGGAAGGTATTGCAGTAGCAGTGACGTCAAAACACATATTTCATCTCCAGCATCGCCAACTGTGCATTTGATAAACATCCAATTTACTGATTTATTAATACCAATCTGGAAGTTGAATAAACAAAGAACTTAAAACATACTGATGAAACAGAATTGAGTAACCTGAATGTTTTTATCATGAGAGCTTTGAAGCATTTTTTTTTTTTTTTTTAGCAGCCTTGTTCTTCTTGAATGCATTACGTCTCTAAAAATACCGTTTCCTCTTTAGTAAGTGAGACTTCAGCATCACAGTGTTGATCACGTGACCTTCATAAGCGATGGAGAGACGCTGAGGGACGTCACACCCAAGAGGAAGAGGAAATCAGTCCTGTCAGAGTAACACTTGAGGCCTTTTTCACATACCAAATATTTCAGCTCTAGTAATGGAAGTCCTGCATTCTAAATAAAAGATCCAAATTGGTAATCATGTCACTGTTGCAGAAATGTTATTAAAATGTGACTTTGGCCAGTAATTCCCTTTCAAAATGAAACTCACACTGCATCATGAGATGCTTATGGGGAACGCCTCAGTGTGACTGGTATCTGAATCAACTGTCAAATCACAGCAATCTTATTGGCCAGCGACAGCCTATGACATCATACTAGTGTGACCAGGAAGTATATAAGAGGCGCCTAGGGAACATGTCAACCTCTTTTCGTCTTCAGGGACTGATTGTGTTTAAAGCACTGTAGAATCAGGTAAAAACAATGTATGAGAAACACTTCAAGCAGTGTGTCGACCCGTGGCCAAGGTTTTTGACAAACGGTGACACACATGACTTGTGTGTGTATTTTCTGGGAAAATAGCCCACACGCACAACATTTTTGAGGGAGTTGTTTGCGTACCTTTAAGGATGATCTGCTCTAGTTTGTCCGTCTTCTTGAGGGAAGAGGGCCATTCATTCCTTCATTTAATTTTATTTATTTATAAAGCACTTTTAAACACAACCGTAGGTTGACCAAAATGCTGTACAGAAAGTTAAAATAATGTAAACAAAATAGGCAAGATATACAATTTTACAAAAACAATATAGTAAAAAAAATTAAATAACATTTTTAACCCACCGTAATTTGTTTAAATAAGTAAGATTTAAGCATAGATTTAAAAACAGGCAAATAATATGCTGTTCAAATGGCTACAGGAAGATTGTTCCAGAGAGCAAAAGCTCGGTCACCACGGTACTTCAGTCTGGACCTAGGGACAGGCCGGTCAGGCAGACTACAGCTGTCTTTGGAGCGCTAGGGAAGAGACCGCAGATTGCAGATTGGACAAGTGGTTCCTTTCTGGGCATAACCCTCCAGCTTCAATTAACCTTCCATTCCTTACCGATCTCCATACTGAGAACCCGTGGGCATGGAAGAAACCGCATTCTGCCCGCATCCACCAACATAGACATGCAAATTATGCAAATGTCGAGGGGATGCAGGAGCATGGATATGTGGCGATGCCCCTAATCGACGAGACGTGGTAGGCGGGCATTGACCTTGAAATCTCCGGCATATGCGGCAGCAGTGCTTGTCTCAGGTCAGGCTAATGTCAACCCCCCTTGAATAAAGGGTGAGGTTTTTCTGAGAACACTTCGCTCCCAGAGCTCTTAAGCCCCTTGTTCCCTGCACCAATGATGCTCAGGTAGAGCCGTTTAAGTACTCCCTCCTATCCAGTTTGGTGTTGAATACGCGCCCTTAGAGCTCAAACACTTGCCCCGAGCGCATGCCCATGTTATTCTGGAGTAGTAGGCTCTAGGGGGCCTCCTCGACAGTCAGGTTGCTTGAGACCTTTGCTCCCCTTGCTTAAATGGTAAAATGCGTTAAGCTGAGTACAATGCTTGTGTTGGCAGTGTGAGTGAGTACAGAATAATTGACTCTGTGTCGTTGAATTATTTGAAAAATAATGCACACCCGAGCTGGTTATATGGTCACAGCGACATTTCGGGTCTGCATTATTTTTCAATAATTCAATGGACCATATAGAGTCAATTCTGTTTATACTATGGTTACCACAGCTCAAAACATTGTTCAGATGATGTATTTCAAGACATTTGTCAGGTTTTTGTCCTTAAAACGCTCGGAATGAGGACTATGGGATTACCAAAAAAAAATACAAAATTCCAGGGAAATTTTTTTACTTTGTTTTTAATACACTGCATGTTTTACTAATTGTTTGCATTTTTTATTTCGCTGATCTGTACTTACAAATGCGCTTCCAGAGTTTTTATTTACAATTCTGAAGTTTTCGTTTACGCTCTCTGAGTTTTCGTTCACCATTCTGGCACATAACTGTCGTGTGGGCGGGGCTAACAGCGGTGTATTCTCATTGGCAACTGAGTTTTTGATTGACAGATGCTTGACCTGGAAATGAAGTCGTCAGTGTTGTGTTTACATGTGAACGTATGTAAGTGGCTTCCCATTTAATTTTAGTTATATAAAGTTAGGAGTTTTGTTACTTAAGAGTTAGGAGTGATGGTTGAAGTACACTCTTCTTTTCTTCAGTGATTCTGCTTGTTAACAGCTTATAAAGGCTGAAATGACTCCATATTTAATATACACAGATTTTGTGGCTCAGATAAGGTCCAGTTCTGGTTTATTTCTTTACTCTCTGCTGACATGGGGCATTGCTATGGCCTGCTTGTGGCTCAAATCTGGCAAACAGGAGTGAGCCACCCAAGGGCCGTCATTTCACGCTGCATGTGGGCCAGATCATCTTTCCATGCGTGCCAGATGTGGGCTGGATCTGGGACGTCAGAATGTTGCTATGTGAGTAGTTCTGTAGGTGATGTTTGCACTGTAAAACCTAACAGTAATATGTACTAAATAAAATTGAGGAGATTCCCCCTTCCTTGTAAAGCGCTTTGAGTGCCTAGAAAAGCGCTATATAAATGTAACGAATTATTATTATTATTAAAATTGAGTTCACAGCACTTGAACTTGAATGACTGAATGACAGAACTCAAACTGAATGAGTTATAGAACATTTCTAGATCCCAGAATGATAATTGTATAATTAAGTGATTAATTAAGTGATGATTGAGCATTAGTGATGAGCACCTGCTGTTAACAAGCATAATCACTGAAGGAAAGAGAAACACAAGAACTACAACTGACTTCCAGCCACAGCAAAATCAACTGGAGATAAAAGAAGACCTCAAGATCTCAGCAGAGGAGGATTAAACAACTCCACGAACAGCATTACAAGCTTCACTTATTACTGACCAGATTGACTTTATTACTGCCATTTGTCTACAGAAGTTCTTATTAGAATTAACAAAGGTTTAGAAGTTGATGATTTGAGTTTCATTTAAGGTCACCATGATGGAGATTAGCGTTTGCTTTAGTTGGGCTCTTGACCCTTGACTTTTGCACTTAAGATTTTCTTTGGGTGCTATAATTGATTGTTTATAAAACATATTTGTTATAAACAAAACATATTTGGCACAAAAGGCAAGGAAAAGTCTGATCGGGTGTTGATGGTGAAGGACTGATGATGACAATCATCATTTAGTGACTTGATTCACTGATTTCATTCAGAGTCTGATCTCTGATTAAAAGGGCAACATATTAGTTTTACTCAAAACTGTGATTCTACAGCATAAGAGCTAGCCATGTTGTGACCATCAGATAATATGAAGGATTTTACAAATAGTTGTGCACAAAAAGTTTCACAGAAAAGATATTGCATTACTAAGCATTACTAAGACTCACACAGACATCAAGAATCAGCATATGAATCTCAACAATGGTCACCATTGTGACTCATTAAAAAACTCATTAAAAAATGATTCATGCTGCAATGCAATTGGGTAATTGGGTAACCATCTCTTGTAGTTTCTCTATTATTTATTTTTTTCAGTGCAGCTGGTTGATGGCAGACAGGCCCAATTTTAATTTTGTATTTGCCCGGCAAGGTTCCAGTAGTGTGAGTTACAGTAGCTCTGGATAATCATCTAGCCCAGCCGGCACATTTTATTTTGCTGTCTTCTGACTGGAATGCGTCTTTTTATTTTCTTTCTTAGTAGGCTGCAGTGCATCAAGCCGCGTAACTAAACCTAAGGCTTCAGCTGTTGCACCACTGAGCACATTTTCTTGAGAATAGTCCACAATCTCGAATTCTGCTGATACCTCAGTATTCTTGTAATGACTCAGAAGATCAACCGCAGCTACTGGCCTTAGCTTGTGGTTAGAGTAGGACTTTAGCACTCGATTAGAGCATTTAAGCTCACCATCGTGTAGAAGTGCCTGATAATTGTTTAAAGTCAGAGTGTTACATTTAGCACCAGTATCAATTCTGAATGGTACTTTCTGAGACAGAATTTCAATGTCTGCTGTCCACTTATCATCACTCTGCTCTTCTGTTTGTGTGACATTTATGCTCAGCATCTCCTCACCTTCTGTTTCTGATTGCAGCTGCACACTGACTGTGCTCACTGGTCTTTTGCAACATACTGCCACCCAGTGTTTGGGTTTGTGACAGTATGAGCAGACAGAGCCTTTTGCTGGACATCTTCCTTGATTCCATTTATGTTGTGGGTCTTTGCCGCAACTTGAACAGGTTTTGGTCGGTTTGCATGCATTTCTTTTTGCACATATTTTGAAAGATTTTTCTTGTTTGCAGTTTGGTATTTTGTTTTCACCTTTACTGCTTGCACTTGAGATTCTTCTTCTCTTTCAAACAAAAAAAAAAACTTTCAGTGACTCCTTGCTTTCTTTGTTTATAGCGGTGTCTGGCTTTTCTCTTGTTTTTTCTCGTGCTTACATAGTTGGCAAATTTATCCAGTCACCTTTCTAATCTTCGCCCCAGTGCAGTCTTATATATCTCTCTGCCTTGCTCACCGATCCACGTGCCCAGCCAGCCTGCACGCTGCTCCGATAGCGGGCCGTCAAAAACTAATGTGGCGTGGCTCTGAAATCTTTCGAACTCTTGGTACAAATCAGGAACATCCCTGTCGATCTTAGGGTGATCAAACTGTGATAATGCCATACTTTGCTTATCTGTTCCTGACAGACTTCTGACACCATGTAAAATAACGCGACTGACACAGAGCTTCAGTACCGAGCCATGTTATTAAAATGTAATAATAATAATAATAATAATAATAGTAATTAGTAGTAGTAGTAGTAGTAGTAGTATTTGAGTTAATAACTTTAAATGAGTTCACTTAAGACAGTAATATGTTTATCATAAAATAATTTAGGAATGCTTTATTTTTAAGCAAAAATTATGCAAAAAATGTAGGCCTATTTTATCTAACTGTAAAAGGTTAGGTTATAGCCTATAATAATAAAGCATTGATAAATTATTTGATGACAAACATATTACTGTATTAATAAGTGAACTCGTTTATAGTTCATTTATAACTCAAATAATAATAATAATAATTATTATTATTATTATTATAATTATTATAATTATTATTATTATTACATTTTAGGCTACATATTTAAAATACGCTTTTGTCCAAAACTTACAAAAAAAATGAACAAAGCAATTCGTCAAATATCAGTCATAATACAGGTTAGAAAATAATAATAAAGTGCTAAGATTATCACAAATAAACAAAAGATTTTGATGCACGTCATTCATATTAAATCGTATATTCCACCCATACCCGCTATAATTGAGAATCACTTTAAGCATGCAGACGCAGTTAAGACAATTTGATGTATTCCACTTATTCCACAATAAAACAATATACAATAAGATTCGTTAACAACGTGTTCTTCTAAAATGAGAGTGAGCCACAAATCCGTGAGTACAGATTACAAATCCGTGGGAACGGATTGCGAAAGCGTGGGCACGGTTTATGAATTTGTGGGTACAGATTGCAAAAACTGAAGGCACGGTTTACAATTCTGAGAGCGCGGATTAGAAACTCGTGGGTACGGTTGTAACAACATTGGCTATTGAATCATTCGTCGTTGGTTTGAATTAACAAATTCAAATACTCTGTGTTGCTAAAAACATTTCTTTTTGAATACAAAGCGGGTGCACTTTGAACTCGTGAGTGCAAATCATGCTTTGGCTCCAGCTAGTCGGCAACAAATGGTCTTTCGCGACACTTTATTGCACCTTGGAGGATAACCAGGCTTTGCAAAGTTCTGCATTCCAAACCCCCTTCCCCTCTCTGGACCACAGAGAGATAATGAAACATTCTATGTGACACACACACACACACACACACACACACACACACACACACACCAAACATCCTTTGGGTGCAACTTCATATAGAAATATGGCTCTTGAATGTATACCCTCTGAAATGTATGTGTGATTAGCTTGCTTTATAATAGAGGTGTGGTTTCGAAATGTATTCTTTAATCAATAGTGTTTTAATTAGAGAATGTTCACTAACATTCTCTGGCAATTGGCTCCCCCCCCCCCCCCACTTCGTTTTTATTGCCCTAACGGAATGTCAAGCAAACTGAGATTCCAGGAGAGGAGTAGGAATAAAGTGTTAATCCTACATTTATGTATAACCACTTAAGAAATGTATAAACAAGGATTTGATTTTCCCATATCAAATTTGTGTATCTGCAATGTTATCGTGTATTAATCAAAACTTTAAAATGTTTGTAATTATGCATATCTTATGTAACTTGGTGTCCCTACAATCTTCCTATGACAAGTTTCATATCTCTGTAATTCTCTCAATCTAACAGAGTCGAATTTCAATAGCAGAATGCAGTAATGTACATTGTTTTATACATTGCACATGTCTTGAGCAAATCGTCTCAAATTTGATATCCCTCATTACTCATTCGAGTAGGCGTGGCTTACGAGACAAAGAAAATGTTCCCGCTCTGAAATCTCTGAAGGTTATTGGTCGGCGTATGCACAGAGGCGTGAACCCATCTTTTTCCATAAAAGACCAACTCAAAGAATTCTTCAGAGAGCACTTTTACGAACCCTCTTCGCCAGCGAGAAGATCCATATGGGTCCCTAAGGGAGCATTCTCCGTTCTCTTTTATTTTCTTTAAGTCTTTTCTTTATTTTCGTATTCGGACTCAGCGAAGCAAACGCAGCAAACAACTTCAACTCAAAGAAAAAGACTCTTTTGAAAATCCCGCGGCCGCGCTCAACCAAAGCAAGCCCTGCTTCCTTAAAGAAACACACGCACGCTGCTCATTAGGACACACGCACGAACTCGGCGTTCTTCAACAAAGAGAACCATTTTTCAAGATAAGTTTATTGAACTTTTAATGTGATTTGATTCCTTGTTGTCTCTCAAGGTTACCCTGCCTGTGACTTTGCCTAACTGTGATCGATCTTTAATCGCCCATGTTAGTTTCACTTTCTCTCATCTCTCTCATTGTCCAATATCTCTCTCTCTCTCTCTCTCTCTCTCTCTCTCTCTCTCTCTCTCTCTCTCTCTCTCTCTCTCTCTCATTTTCGTTATGCGTTTAGTCTTGTATTTGTTTACGTGTTCTGTATATACATACCTATTTACTCTGTGTGAATCGTAGTTATGTATTCATTAGTTAAATTATTAAATTCCATATATTCCTGATTGTCTCAATCAGGCCCGGATTAACAGTGCCCCTGGGTGACAACATTTGAAGTGCCCTGCTGAAAATGTGAAGCAGAAACGCTTAATGTCAGATAACGTCCTTAACTTTAACCTGGACTTTTGGTTCGATTTTTTTACCGTCTGAAAATGCACTTCCGAATGCGTCTCTGTCCCCAGCACATTTCAAACCAAACTGACGCCCATGAGTGAGGTTGTCGGGGTTGTCTTAATCCATTGTCGGCATCTTTCCGCTTGGATCTTGGGCTTTGGAAAGGCGAAAAAAAACGACCCCTCCCTATAAACTTTTGGGGTACCTGGTGTCAGACTTGCAGGTGCCATAGGCGCATCGTTTCACGGGGGTCTTTCTCCTTAGTTACAGTTGCTGAGCTAGGATTGGACGAGGACCGTTCGAGGGCGGGGTTTTGCGAACGGTCAATTCTTTATGGATATAATTAATATTCTCTCTGTATATATTGTATCATTAACTGTTCATTTTGTATCTGCATCTCTTCCAGCAAAATAATATATATACAAAACATGAAAAATATTTTAAAGTCTAGTCATTATCTTAATCACTTGGTGCCCCCCTATTGGCTGGTGCCCCAGGGCACTCGCCCAATCCCGTCTATGGATAATCCGGCCCTGGTCTCAATGCTCATTTACGGAGTCAATGATTTGTTGATCTTAAGCTACAGAGCTGATTTGTTACTTTTAAGTAACCTAATTTTATAAGAACAGGAGAGTTGTTTTCATGGCCAGAAAATAGCTTTCTTTGAATTATAAGAAAGAGATAATTTTGTTGAGAAGTTGATGGAATTAATTTCACGACCAGTTTGCGGGACAAACAACTGTTTAATTAATACATTAATTTCCCTTAAAAATTATTCTGATTAATTGATCTGAAAGCGGGACCTTTTTGTATATTAATGATTAAATTATAATTCATTGTAATTGAATATTGATGTATACGAATGGGTCTAAATTTCAGCTTCAATAATTTATTAATATTGTAAGAATATAGATGAATCAACCCGATTCATAATTTTGATTCCCTATAATCATTTGAGCTAAGTCATATTCCTTACACGGTTTATTAATCTGTGGGCACGATTTGTTAAACCGAGGGAACAGTTTGAGAATTTGTGAGTACGGTTTATAAACTGAGCGTACGGATTGCAAAACCTTCGCCACAGATTTATTTATTTTTTCTCCCACAGGTGACTTCCCGGGCTCCGTACTCCACTATTACACCAGATGGACTGATGGACACTGAGACAGTCCTGGGAGGGTCTAAAAGGACAAAAATGAAAATTCACAAAATATATTACAAAATGATACATTTTGAAATTTTGAAAGATGTGCTGGTGAATTAAACCTTAAATCATCTAATTCAAACACAATTTCCAGTTTTTAAAGAGAAAAGGTCAATCTGTACTCACACATGACATTGAGCTGAACAGCAGGAGAGATGTGAGTGTGTCCGTCTACAGCACAGCTATATCTGCCTGAATCCTCTCTTCTGACTGACTGCAGCAGGAGTTCATTAGAATAGAATAGAATCGGGCATTTATATAGCGCTTTCATATGTACTACTGTACACCCAAAGCGCTTTACAATCATGTCAGGGGATCTCTCCTCAACCACCACCAGTGTGCAGCATCCACTTGGATGATCATTGGTTCTGTCTCTTCTCTCAGTTAATGGCTGTGAGTTTCTGTACCAGATGAATGTTGCTCTGTCAGTCAGAGCGCAGCTGCTTTTACATCTCAGATTACGTCACAAACAGGAAGGCAGATGTCTAACCACACTTGAGATAGCATCATAAATCCCCCCAACAGAGGAATCTCCCCCTTTCTTATTGGTTGAACCAACCCTGAAAGGTGGGACCTTTGTCAGGCTTTAAATGGCCTCTACACGAGCCCTTCCCCTTTCTTGGCCTTCTCTTGGACGTTCGGGTTGCTGTCCTGCAGGGCCGCATCAGCCCCCAGAGCAGCAGGCCTTGACTCACAACCAGCCATGTGCTCATTCAGGAGAGAGAGGACTCTCTCAACCACAACAGAATCAAGGACAACCTCAGGAGTTTGGCACCACATCTTCATTCAATGCAGATGAAGTCCATCACAACTCCCACCATTAACTCAACCGAATTCCTCCCTTCTCCTGTTTGCTCTGCATGTCCTCTCCGGCCCAGGGCCGGCAGGTCACAATCTGCAGTCCAGCCATGGACACAGAGTCAACCCAACCAAGCAAGTTTATCACCATTTCTTCAGTCAACGCCGAAGAAATCGATTGAGACTCATGGAACCATCAAAAATCCTTCTTCAGAAATTTCATGATATGTTTCACTGCAAAGGCCATGCATGTATACATTTAATGAGGTGCTCTGATAATGATAAACTGATGGTTCTTTTCATAGTTAAATGGATCTTTTCCATAGTTCCATTTCCTGCTACCGGTTCTATTCTGTCACTCACCATTTTACCTATGCATATATGTTCTCATTTAATTTCAAATTATGTACAGGAGTACAGAGTCAAAATAACAGAAATCATGACAAATGTCCAAATAGGTATAGACCTAACTCACTTCTGTAATCTCAACCTCATGAAAATGTTTAGGAAACATAGGCTTTCAATGTGTATTTAATCTGTCATTCAGTGTTGTAACGGTGGCTGCCCCAAATCAAATTTGATTTAATAAATGTAAATTTTAATTTAAATTGTTGGGGCGCCAGACAAGTCAAAACTTGTCAAAAAAAAAATATATATGTAATGAAGTTCAGTTTCCCCGAAGATAGCTCAAACCACTGTTAAATAAATTCCTTCAAATACCCACAATAACAAAGAATAGGGCTTAAATGACACACTCAGAGATTGAAGGGTTTGGTCAAACAAAAATATATATTTTAAAAAAACATTTTGCAAAAAAAAAAAAGATTATATGAAGGTAAATTTTCACAGAGTTTGTATTTTTTTTTTTTTTATACCTCACATGACAAATGACAAAAGATGTAAGGTAAACAGACAGTAAGTAGATTGCTGATCAAGTTCAGTTCAAGATTTCACAAACAACAACAAAATCACGAGAGTCCTTGATTCTATAATCTCTTAAAGTTCGTTATTTTTTTCAAACTCAGTTTTTCCTGTTCAATTTCAACCAAAAGAAAAGAAATGTAAAAAAAACAAAAAAAAAACACAAAGAAAAATAAATAATCCAACCGAGTGTTTGTGTATAGGTGTGTGTGTGTGCAATGAGCGTGTATGTGTGTGTGGTGGCTGCGTGAAGCAGTCTGTGTAGCGGCCGCAAATCCAGGGCCGGGGAAAGAGTTTGGAGACTTGGCGTGAGGTTAAAAGATGATGGACATCAAGACTAATACCTGAGGCAGGCGAACCAGGCTGGATTGTGTTGCACCAGGCAGGCGAACGAACCATGCAGTAGAGCTCAATTTCTCCGTCACGTTCTCGCTCCCCCCCTTCAGTTTCTAGCTCTCTTTTATATTCAATTTCCTCATTGGTTTCCTCCCATTAGAAAAAGTGAAAAGCTGGTATGGATTTCTTCCATATCGCCACAGTGTATTAACTTTAACACCGTTTCCTCTTTCTTTACCACTACCAGTTCTCTCCAACAGCAACAGGCTTTTTTCAAGACCCGGTCTCCTCTGGGGCCTATGACCAGTGTTGGGTAAGTTGTCGTGGAAATTTTAAACTGTATATTAAACTAACCATGTTTCTAACATCTAACCTTATTTAACATCTAACAATGGAACAGGATGTACTGTACGGAACCAATGGAAAACTTGTGTCTTTGACTGTGTGCGTATGTATGTAAAAATTACATAGTTTTGGGAAATTAAACTAGACAGTCTGTTAGAATCTTTTGATTAATCTTGTCATCACAAGATCAGAGTTTGCTTTACCTAGTAACAGAGGGGGTTGCATATGAAGAACCAATCAAATAATGGGGAAATTATGTAATGCAGCCTGACATTTATGTCATACCTCTATACTATAAAAACTGTTGTATCTGTGTTTTACGGTGGGATTTCTCAATGGAATTTGTTTGAGATCCTCCGGCCTTGATTCTTCTTGGGAGAGTTTCTCTGAGAACTGCTCGAAGACTCTCCCGGCCATTAGAGGACATTTGCTGAAAATCTGTCTGTTCATTTCTGCTGCGCAGCAGGTCAGTTTAGGGAAGCAAGTAAGTTAGGGTAAGAGACTCGGCCAGTTATCGACTGAAGACGCAAAGAGCTGGAGTATAAAGGTTATTAAGTGTCGATTTGTAGACGCTCTGTGTCGATGAGTAGACGCAACAGATTTATTTATTAAGTGTCGATTTGCAGACGCTAGATAGTCGGGTTTTAGGGGAAAAATCCACTACAGTAAGTTACTCAAAAAAAGTAATCCACTACAAATTACTACTTACTGCTCTAAAATTGTACTTTTATTACATTACTGATTACTAATTACTTTACTTTCAAGTTACATTGAAAACCTATTAAACCTACAAGAATACACTACAAAGTGAAACTCAGTTCTTTCCCTAATTTAATATTGCCTGAAAAATATTACAGAAATATGAAAACAGCAACTTGACTTAAAGATCCAATGCATTTCTAGAACTTAACATTCTTAACATAAACTTGCCTAACAATGAAAACTGTAGTCTTTTTAAATGTCTACAGTATGTCTTATCTACAACATTCCTTGCTGCGTGTAACATGCACCGTATATGTGTGCTAGCTTGTACTAACTGTGCATTAAAGACAGGAAAAAAATATTTTAAATTGATAACACTTGAAAACAGTATAAAAAAAATAAATAAAAAAAAAATTTCATATTTGAATGCTGAAATGTAGTTGTTGTTCAACTACAAAGTGAAAGTTTCTTCTACACTACAGGGTACTAATATGCAATTCTGCATGCAGCAAGTTTCTTCCTTGAAACTGTTACTTGTGACATATTTGCAAATCTCAGAGCATAGCTTTTCTGTTATGGTTTTTGCTAAGTCTTACTTTTGTCATTAGGTTTAAATTGGATTTGTTGGATTTAAAATGGACGCATGTCCATTAAGTAAAAAAAAAAACTGTAGTCTTTTTAAATGTGTCTACAGTATGTCTTAAAGCAGAACTCTGCAACTCTAGCGAACTCTAGTCACTTCTTCGCTGATTTTCCCTTTTGTTGTCGCATGTTTTCCCCACAAGCTCCCCCTACAGCTGTGGGGGGGCGTATATTTCACAACACAGTCGTAAAAAACTCACTTGCGGCGGCCTCCTCCCCCTCTCTACCGCTGCTCATGTGCGTTTGTTTTGATCGGAGCAAGCCAACTGTATCGTGTGGAGCTATGTCTACCGAGGTGGGTAATCTGGTAATACATCATACATGCGTGGGTGTTTATGTCGAATTGCCGTAAAGCAATTCGTGTTTCGCGCTCGTTCTCATTCTAGTTCTCGCTTCTCACAAGACTTCCAATTTCTATCTTGCCGGGACGGTAGTCCCCAAGTTGCAAGGTTGGTTTTCCGCCTGGGAACGCTGGGGGGAGCGGGGAAAGTCACCAATATCACCAGAACAGGTTGTTTAACCATCCAAATGATTTCTAGACAGTTTTATTAAGTTAAAAAAGTTACCAAGTTCTGCTTTAACTACAACATTCCTTGCTGCGTGTAACATGCACTGTATGTGCGTGCTAGCTTGTACTAACTGTGTTTGTGTGCATTTAAAGACAGGAAAAAATACTTTAAATTGATAACACTTGAAAACAGTATTTATAAAATAAAATAAAAAAATAGCATATTTGAATGCTGAAATGTAGTTGTTTTTCAACTACAAAGTGAAAATTTCTTCAAACTTCAAAAGAAGTTTCTCAAATCGCTTGCTAGAAAGTCTGTGTTCTCTTTGGGGTCAGCACAAGACTCCCTAAACTGAAAAGTCTTTCCACAGGAGCACTCGATGGTGTTGCACACAGTAAAATCCCCAGTGTTAAATCAACACTGCTCAGAGTACATATGGTCCCACTCTACAGAGTGTTAAAATGAACACTGAAGCAGTGTTGAAGTTAATGAGATAATTAAGTTAACACTGAAGCAGTGTTGAAGTTAATGAGATAATTAAGTGATTAATTAAGTGATTGGCCATTAGTGGTGACACCTGATGTTAATAAGCAGAATCATTGACGGAAAGAGAAAAAACAATAACAGAAAAAAGAGAAACACAAGACCTACTGACTTCGAGTCATTACACATTATTGCACTTATTATTACCAGTTTGACTTTATTTCTGTCATACATCGACAAAAGTTCTTGAGATTCAACAGAAGTTTAGATGGTAATGTTTTATGCAAGTTTTCTTAAGTTACCATTATGGTGGTCAGTGTTTTCTTTAGTTGGGCTCTTGACTCTTTTCATTTTGTTTATATTAGTTTTTCTCTGACTGTTCCAACATTGTGTTTATAAAGCACATTTGTTATTGCAAGAGAAATCATGACCTGCTCACAATATGTTTTGATGATAATGACATTATCATCATGTAGTGACCTGATTCACTGATGTCATTCAGAGTCTAAATCTTTGACTATATTCTTGATGTCTTGTTTTAGTATTGGTGATTGTAGCTCTGAGATTCTATAGTTTGAGATCCAACAGCAATATGAAAAATTTTGAAAATACAACAATGGTGACAATAAACAAACTAGTGACAAACAGATCAACTCTGAATATCACAAAACAAGCTACTAAAGTCAGAACAAAACAATAGCAAAATAAAAGCAAACAATGAAAATTACAGGACAATTCAGCTGCATAATTTATTCATGCTGCAATGCATGATGTCAGCCATTGATGCGTTCTGATTGGTGGCTCCCATCATGCACTGCAACATTAAGCATTTGTTTGATTGTCACCATTGTTGAGATTCATATGTAGATTCTTGATGTCTGTGTGTGATTTAAAAAAATTTCAGATCATTAAAACATTGTTGGAAGTAACTACTGTAGTGAAAAAAAAAAAAAAAAAACGTGGATAATCAGTTTATAATGATGGGTGCCATCATTGAATTAAGTCACTAGTAAATTCATCATCAAATCATAACCAGGGACGCATTTCCAAAAGCATCTTAAGCCTTACTTGATTGCAGACCAACTGCAACAAATGGTCTGTACGATCAAATTAGACTTGCGATGCTTTCAGGAAACACAGCCCAGGTCATAGTTTCTTTTGTCACAACACATGTGCTTTATAAACACAGAGTTGGAGCAGCCAGAAAAATACTAATGTTAAAAAGGAAAGGGTCAAGAGCCCAACTAAAGCAAACACTGACCACCATAATGGTGACATGAAATGAAACATTCCATAAAACATTACCATCTAAACTTCTGTTAAATCTAAATAAGACCGTGTGTAGATGTATGACAGAAATAAAGTCAAACTGGTAAAATAATAAGTGCAATAATGTCTCGAAGTCAGTAGTTCTTGTGTTTCTCTTTCCTTCAGTGAGTCTGCTTGTTATCATCAGGTGTCACCACTAATGGCCAATCATCACTTCATTAATCACTTAATTATCTCATTAACTTCAACACTGCTTCAGTGTTAACTTAATTATCTCATTAACTTCAACACTGCTTCAGTGTTAATTTTAACACTCTGTAGAGTGGGACCATATGTACTCTGAGCAGTGTTGATTTAACACTGGGGTTTTTACTGTGCAGTGTTGTACTTGAGTGAGATGACTTTAATGTTTGGGAATTTGTTGAGAATGTCCAGCTCTAATCCTGAAGACTTCAAATACTCCATGACTTCTGTCTCTGAAGAAAAACACATATCCTCATCTTCAAACACACAAAAAAATCATTGTCATTGGAGAAGGTTAGAAGGTTTCTGCTCCACATGATTTACAATGTGGCCCTCAGAGTGCTGAGCTTGACATTCCGCAGTCAGCAGTGACTTCACATGGTTTCTTCTCTCCTCATCTTTAATCCAGCGTATCTTGAACCGAGGTAAAGTGGCAGCCGCCAAAAGAGCATTTTTACTGTCCAAGACAGAACTGAATCGCACTTGTATGGCCTGTAAGAAAAAGTATTTGTATTTACAAATACAATTACATTTGATTTAATTCCTTCTTTATACTGTTTCAACATCTGAATTAAATTTATACAAGTCAAGTCAAATATTTAATGACTGAATACACCTGAACACATTAGGTTACACCAGGGTGTGATTTGCCCCCTCCCAATTATTGGTCACACAATGATGCAGAAATATGTTATTCTTAGCTTTTTATAATAAGCTGCACATGGTTAACATTTATCATGCAAGTAATCTTTATTAAAAAAATACCCCAAACTTTATGGATAAAAACATACCAAATATACACGGTCATATATTATTTATAAGTGTCATGTTTAATCTGTGCTAGTTTAATAGTTGTGCTAGCGGAGGTTTAACGCGTCATCGAAAGAATGATTATGATCACGTAATATCATCTGACAGCGAGCCATACATTTCAGAATAGAGAAGGGCATTTTTCCCAAAAAATCACACCCTGTGTGACACTAACAAAAGTATCTTTAAGGTTTAGAATGAGTAAAAGAAACTACAACTTAAATATACAGTATCCACTTTTTAGAGTATAGACTTACCTTTACAATCGCATCTGGCAGACCAGATGTCATTGCAGAAAGCCCAAGGTTTTGGACATGAGAACTTCTAGTGTTGGTAAGATGGCGCCATAATAGCAGTGATCTTCACCTTGTAGGATATCCAAGGCAGTGGCGAGGGGCTTCAGTATTGCGCAATATTCCTTCAGGAAATTATACTCCTTTTCTGTGATGCATTTTATCCCCATTTGATTGCAAAGGGTGTTTAAATCTGTAAGCGCGATCTGAAATATTCGTGATAGTGCATCATGGAATGAATTCCATCTCGTTGCGGTGGGGACAACGAGTTTTCTTTTTAGATTAGATTCAAGATTAGATTCAATTTATTGTCATTACACAAGTACAGGTACAAGGCAATGAAATGCAATTTAGGACCGACCTGAAGTTAGTAAGAATACAGCATAACATGAGGAGAGTTGAGGAGAAAAAAAGGCAACCCCCAGACTATGCTCCAATAGGGAGTACAGTTTGGGGACAGTAAAACACCTCAGCAATTTGCACATAATCAGTACACAACATGAACACACAAGACTTGCAACAGGGGAGGGGGGAGGGGGGAGGGGAGAGGGGGTTGGAGGTAATCCAGCAAAGGCAGGCAGCCATCCGGTCCTGCAGCCATTTCGGCGCTGGTCACAGACCCGCCTGACAAACTGGTGGTAAAAAGCGTCGAAGGCGTGGGATGGGGGTGGGGGAGGGTGATTGCATATCTGTATCTATGTAAGAGTTCGTGTATGTGTAGGCCTGAAGAGTCGCTACGCCTGGCATCCCAATCTAGGTGCCTCAGTCCGCAGGATGTCATAGCGAAACACAGCAGTTGCCATGGAGACAACCTTGATCAGGTCCCAGACAGAGTCAACAATCAGCAGGTGTCAGTGTGGAGTCGGGGAAGGAACGCAAGAGCGTCTCTTTGCAGTGCTCTCTCCAGAGGGAGTTGTTGTTCCAGCAGCGGCCTCGGCCAAGGCCAGTGCTGATAGAGGGGGGCCAAAAGCAGATAAGATTGTGGTTGTTTGGTCTTGGGACGAGTAGCCGCATTCCAATTTACACAGCTCCAGGTCCGTTTGGGTCTCCGAAACGATCCATTTGCCTTTGCAAAGCTGTGAGCTTCTCCATGATGTTATCCATATTGTGGTTCATAGTCACAGTCTGAGTGCCAACAGCTCTGCCCACTGCTTCAATCATAACGGGCAGCCTTGTGGGGCTTTGGACAGCTGTCACCGTCTTCTTAATTCCTCGATAAACCAGGGCAATGCCTAATCCAAACAGCAGAAAACCTGTTATCATGGTTCCGAATAGGTAGATATCTTCAACGTCCTCCACGGAAAGAGCCGCCAGACACACGACCCGCCACCTCTCCCATGCGTCCATCGTGTAGCCAGCTGCGAACGTTCCGGCAGGGCAGTCAGGTTCCCCTGAACCCAAGCTTCTCGTCGAGAAGATGGTGTCAATTGCGTTGAGAGACCAGTTGATCAAATCCATAATTTCTTAATTTGTAGAGCAGTGCGGAGAGAGTCTCTCAAAGTACAAGACAGTAGACGAGACGAGAGGAGCAAAGCAGGGAAGATAAGGGAGAGGAGGGTAGGAAAATGCGACCGCCTTCGTTGAGAGCCAAAGCAAGAATATAACTTATAACATCCTCAACCAGCTCCGAGGCCACTGTTGAGCGGCTGGCTTTAGTCCACAAACCTGAGCATTTGCCGATGACACTTCTGTATATAGTTTTGGATTCACTTTTGGTTGTTAGCCATTTTTCTACATCATTACGCGACACCAAATTAAGCGTGTGGGAAGCACAGCTCAGGTGAGGGGGAAGAGTAAACTGTCCATCTGACTCAGAGGAGAGAGCCTGGCCGACATCTGTGAATGTCACTTCATCATCATCCAATTCGTCTTCGGAATCAGATTCTGTATCCTCAGCAGGCTTGTACATTCCGAAGGAAATTTGACCCATTGTCTGTAACAGTCGCTGTGATTTTAAATGACAGTCCAAATGCTGAATGCACTTGCTCTATTTCACTTGCAATCACATCATGTATGCCTTCCTTTGATTCTTTTACAGGCTAAGGCAGCTTTTTCACGTCTGAAATTCACAGGATTAATCCAATGGGCTGTCATTCCAAGGACGCTTTTATTATTACAAGTCCATATGTCTGTGGTTGTGGAGACATATTCCAAACATATTTCATTTTTTAAGTTCATACTCCATATCCGCATAGCATTTATCTAGATGCCTTGCAAATGTCTTTCGGTCCTGCAAGGGCACAGACCTGTCCGTCACGGGTATCATCGTAAGCAAGTCTCTAAATGACTGCGATTCCACAGTCGACAAGGGCAGCATTTCCTCCACCACATACGCTGCTACAGCTCTCTTCACCTGTCCAGAAGTTACCTTCCCTCCCGATCTTGAACAAAAATCCAATCTAGCTTGTTTAGGCGAGGTTGCACTGCTCTCGTCTCGGGCGTGGGTAACGTTATCCTCCTTGGTGACGAGTTTTGTCGTAGAATGCACTCTGTTCAAGAGCTTCAACAAATTGCTGGTCGAGTTAACAGCGGTAGAAAGTTCTTTAGAAATTGCGCACAGTTTGCATTTTTGTTTTTACGCTCAAAGAACTCAAAATAATGTTTATATTTCCACTTGAAGAAACAACCACCACACTTGTTGTCTCCGTCCATTTTAGCTAGTGGTCGACCGATATTGGTTTTTTGATGGCCGATGCCGATGCCGATATCTTAGAGAGCAGGGTGGCCGATGGTCGATATAAAGCCGATATTTTTATATATATTTATTTTAATCAATATTTAATAAATTATAAATAAATTATAAAACTTTTTTTTAAATAAACATGCTTTTATACTTTAGATGGCAACTTCTTAAATTTGCAATCCTATTACAGTATTTTTCACAAAGTAATTGTTTAGAAATATATGAATATGTGAATAAAAAGAAGGTAAACACTGTAACAGGGCACTCAGTAATCTGGTAATTTCGTGCTGGTAATCATATTTGTTTCAAATAAAGACAAGGTAACGCTAATTTTACCGTTAGAATACAGTTACTTTGTAACGCGTTATACCCAGCTCTGCCTATGACACGTCTGCTTCTGGCAGGGGAATGCTCTCACCCAAAAATCCAAGTAACTACCATTACTTATAGTGTGGAGTTTGAATGCTTTTGTTATCAATGTATGGCTGAGCGTTTGACTGATTCTCGATTCACCACCAGGTCTCCAGATCATCCTACAGCGTCGGTGGCAGAATGTAATGGCTATTGTAAAGTCGAACGAGTTTCTTTGAAGACATATCATTCAAGGAAAACTTACCTCACCTCTCCCTAGATATAATATATAATTGGGGGCAATAAAGTGTATTTCATTCATTCATTCATTCATTCATTCAAATAAAGCAGCACTCAGTAGCTTCGGGATTTCTACGCTGTATTCTCGCTTTTTGCTCGCAGGTTTCTCTCTAGAGCTCCCCCCACAGCTTCGGAATAGATATTTGACAACACTGTTGTAAAAACTCGTTGGCGATTCTCAGACACCAGAGGCTAGTAGATCAACGACATCAAAGCAGATGGGACATTCTTTAAAACGTCTTCTTCATTCAGGTTCGGACAGCGCGAGGGAGCGCAATAATGACGGCATTTTAGCAGATTTCTTTTGGCCGTAAAGCAGTTGTTTACATCGCGAGACCTGATATCACGCGATACTTCCTGACGCGGCGGCCGGTGGCCCGCCGCCCCAAAGTTGCAAGTGCGTATTTTCCGCTCACGGGCACCAGGGGGGTGCGAAACAACCACCATTCAACCCGAAATAAGTATTATAACCATTCCAATGACTCCGAAGCTGTTCAGTTAAGGTAAAAAAGTTACTTAGTTCACCTTTAAATGTTTTGTTGAATGCAATTGGTTGCCTTGTATATTTTTTTTACTGTTGACCAAACTTCTTTCTTGACTTACTGTACGTTCACACCGCCGCCAACTTGAGCTTCCAAAGTTACCGGAAGTCATTCATTTTCATTGGAAGCTGGCTTCTCTCAGCTGCAAGGAGCGTCAAATCCATCGGCGTCGCGTTTTGGGCGTTTTGAGCATTTTAAGCGTCAATCAAAAAGTTGAAAGTATCTCAACTTTATGGTAATGAGTTATGACGCGGTTCAGCGGCAAGCAGCGGCAAACGCCAGCAACCAATCAGAATATAGACGTCCTTCGCGCTGGCTGATTCCGAAGAAACATACGATGTAAACTTTCGTTCCTACCAAAACATTAGTTCCGAGAAAATGGAGGAGAAACTGATAATCGCTGTTGCTGGGTTTCCTATCATTTATGATATGACGTTATTTTCATATAGAGACCAGTTACAAAAAAAAGAGAGCCCCGGCCGCGCGCGCGCACTCAATTCTGTCACTGTCTTCAAACAACACATCTTGCTCTCTCTCCCTCGCGCATATTAATCAAAATATTTTTTCCCCCGACCAAATGTGACCAAAACGGTTATAAAAATGCTGTCATTATAAAAGGTTTCTAGTGTCAGTGTATTGCTTGTTTTTTCTGTTTACATTTCATGGTGTGACAGACTTCAGAGCGGCCAAAGCGTCAACAAGCTTCCCCGTACTTTTTGACAAGCGTCCTTGACAGGGCGGCCAGAGCTTCTTTGCAGCTCAAGTCGGCGGCGGTGTGAAAGTACAGTTAAACTGAGCAGCTTTAATTGATATTCACTTGTTGTGCAGGTTTATGTGAATGTATTTTAACATAACATAACATTAGGATGTTAGAAATTATGACCATAGAAGCATGAGAAAAATATATACAGTAAATACTGTAAATCTATTATATGTGAGCAGTCCCCTTTCCCTCCAAAATTAAACACACAAAAAAATTTACTCAATTCAAAGGGCTTTATTGACATAAAAGTTTCAAGAACAATGTGTGTGTGTTTGTATGTGTATATACTGTACATTACCAGTCAAAAGAAGTCTTTAAAAGAAGTCTCTTCTGCTCACCAAAGTTGCATTTATTTGATAAAAAAAAAAAAAAAATACAATTTAAAACAGCCGTTTCAATGTGAATATATATATATATAGTAAAGTGTAATTTATTCCTGTGATCAAAGCTGAATTTTCAGCATCATTACTCTCTTTAGGGTGACATGATCCTTCAGAAATCATTCAAATATGATGATTTGATGCTCAAGAAACATTTCTCTTTATTATCAACATTGAAAAAAGTTATTTACATTTTTATTTCAGGATTATTTGATGCATAGAAAGTTCAAAAGAACAGCATTTATCTGAAATGGAAAGATTTTGTAACATTAAACACTACTGTTCAAAATTGTGGGGTCAGTAGGAATTTCTATTTTATTTTTGGGGAAAATAAATAACAGAAATCAATACTTTTATTCATCAAGAATGATTTAAATTGATCAAAATTTACAGTAAAAAACATTTATAATGTTACAAAAGATCCTATTTCAAATAAACACTGTTCTTTTGAACTTTCTATTCATCAAAGAAACCTGAAAAAAAAAAATTACACTGTTTTCAACATTGATATTAATAATGAATGTTTTTTGAACATCAAATCCACATATTAGAATGATTTCTGAAGGATCATGTGACACTGAAGACTGGAGTAATGATGCTGAAAATTCAGCTTTGATGTCATGAATAAATTACATTTTAAAATATATTAAAATAGAAAATAGTTATTTTAAATTGTCATAATATTCACCAATTTTTGTAGTATTTTTAATCAAATAAATGCAGCCTTCGTGAGCAGAAGAGATGACTTATATATATATACACGTGTGTGTGTGTAACTGGAGAGATGGTTACTGAGTGAGTTACTATTTCCAAATTACATTTCCAAATACGATCCATAACATTAACATTACTGTTAAAGGATTCATTTTAGTATGGCTAATGTACCTCTACATCCTTTCAAACCATTCATCAGAACACACACAAATAGACCCCTTTTCAGTTGGTAAACATGGTGACGTTTTTTTGTGGGCGGAGCTTAGTTGGTGGCAGAACAATCCCTCTGGCCGCTTCACTCATGTTAGTTTGCAAGTTTTGTTAGCTTGTTTTTTAACAGTGACTGGAGAAAATCCGATTTTATCTTAATGTGCAAGGTCACTCACTGTCCAGGACCGCGATTGTTATTTGCAAAAGTTAATTTTAACGGACATCCCAGATTGGCTGACCCGGCGTACACGCTCATTAAATGGATGGACGATCTGACAGGATTAACGTCAACGCTACCTCCGGTTGAGTGGCCTGACTTCAACACCTACCCGATAGAGAAACCGAGGGTAAAGAGAAACTGAGGGCATATACATATTTAGATGCCTATAACTGTTCTAAATGGTCACAAGACTTGTGTGGTAGCCTACGGTCCGCAGTTCTGCCTAGCCAGTGCAAAGGCCAGACAGAAGATGTAAAGAGTGACATTACCGTGCAATTTTAATGATGTGAATATTTTCTAGAAATAAAAATTCCAGTTACAGCATATTTTTTAACAATGTACAATCATAGATGATTCACAAATAATCACAATGATTTAGAAAACATTATGCGATAAAATTTCAAATTGGAGCCTGTACTCCGTCGATTCTGCACCCAACTACACACCAAGATGACATTTAATAACAATAATAATAATTTAAGCTCCTTATTATGTAGCCGAATCTGTGCTGGTTTGTATTGGCCGCCTCCAGTTTTCCCTTTGTTTTGCCTCCAGCTAACGCCGTGACGTAACTGTGACGTCGGCTCGAAATTGGTCTATACATGCATACGATGTACTGTGTACAGTATGTGTACATGTAAATGTACTGAAATGAATCCCGTTAACACTAACGTTAATGTTATGAACATAGTTATTCCACTCAGTAACCATATCTCAAGTTTCATTTCAACTAACCGCAATGTTAACGTAATGCCGTCTCTCCATCATATATTTACAGAAATTTGCTGCAAATGGTCGTAACTGTAACTGTATTCTACATTATGGGAGCACCCCATTTCCCTCCAAAATTAAACACAAAATTGTATTAATGCTGTGTTTCTGCTACTCGCCAGAAATAAAATGCTAACATATGTAAGTCATTTAAGTGTCAACGTAATAATCAATGTACATTATGCGTCAATATTTACAGATAATTGCTGCAAATGCTGCTGCTCTCTTAAAATCAGTGTGGCAACGCGGATTTGTTTGGAACTATGTAGAGATACATGAACCACGTGACCGCGTGGCTGTTTTCATCATCGTAGAAGGAATATGAACTAACTTCCAGTTGAAATGTATGTTGCTATTGGCTATATTAAGGACTTTTTTATAGGAATGTTGTTCCGAACAACAGCAAGTTTGCAAGTGTAATTTTGTGCAGTAATCCTTGTATTAATAATCTTGTCTAGTTCAATCTATTTTCTCTCTCTAGCAATCTCTAAGTGTAATGGTCTTTAATATTTGTTATGCTGTTATTCTAATTTATTGAATGTCAGAAAAGTGTGGACTTTTGCACTAGAGCCTTATTGTTTTCTGCCTTTTATTGGAAACATGAACAATACGGATACGCAAGGTTTAAAACATTAATAATCTAAATGAAGTAAGTTTTATACATCATAAAAAAAGCATAAAGAGAAACACACTATAGTGATTACACACTTTTACATAATTCATAAACCATTTACTTTCATTATCGCACATCCATCTATAAAATGATCGCCTGATTACTTCAGTCACACGTCATCATGGCACTCCTGTCAATCATTCAGGGCTCCTCCCACAAAGAGATGCATAAATGCTGTAATATTTACTGTGTCCAAAACACTACAGCCTCTTCTTGTTAGGCTGAATAAGAAAGAAAGAAAGAAAGAAAGAAAGAAATAAAGTGAAAACATTAATATTGAAATATGTCAATAAAAGCATCAACAACATGTGTCATAAGGAAAGGCTAATAGATTGGGTTTTGTCTCTACCTAGTGGGTATTCTTACTTACTGGAAGATTTTCATACAGAGACGAGTCCAGTTCGGGTTTACACTCATCAAGTTGAGCAGCCTTTATGAATGAAGACAAAGTAAAAACAGGAGTGTGTTATTTAAATTCCCATATTCTTAGTCAATATAGATATGTTCACACTGACATTGAGCGTTTAATTCCTTTTGGCTAAAGGTGAAGAGAGTTTAGTCTTCTGTAGGATACACTTACAACACTTACCATTTCATTCTCATACACTGGATCACTCAATTCAACATCATTAGCGTCGCGTCTGTCATGATGTGGTCTGGAATGATTCATCTTTGCCATTAAAGAAAAAAACAGAAGAAAGAGAAAATACATAATGTCTATAAACAACTCACTAGAAAAAGTCTCTGCTACATTCAGACTTTCAATCATTTAGATACCAATTCATTTCCCTGATCAGTAAACAACTCTCAGTTCTTTTAAATCAAGACTGAAGACCTATCTTTTTAATGTTGCTTATTCTTAACTAATTCAATGTACTGTACTGTAACTTTTATTCCTGTATTTAATCTGTTTTAAAAGTTGCTCTTATTTTTTTAAAACTGCATTCCAATGTTTTTTATCTTTATTTTTCTCTTATTTTTTTTGTAAAGCACCTTGAATTGCACTCTGCTGAAATGTGCTATATAAATAAAGTTACTTTACCTTACCTTACCTTACCTAAACTTCTGATAATTATTCTCACCTGAGACTCCGGTGTGTCATTTCTCTTTTTCATCCTCCTGGTTCCCCTTTAAAGACAGTGATTTGACACAATTACATCCAATCAGATTTAGAAATTATTTGATGATTAATACACAGATATGATTTTAACTAATGGTATTTCTCTATAGGACGTGGCCACTTTGATGAATGTGATGAAATCTGGTCCATTTTCATGATGTACTGCAGTAATGATGAGCTTCAAATTTCATTATTCAATAACTAACTGAGTAGCTGTCAGTGTGGAAAGAAAGAATGGGAAATTCTGCCTTAAGTTCACGTTCATCACGACCAGAAACAAACCTACATTAAGTGTGTGGGTCCCAGGGAAAATTAGCTAATGAGGCCCTTCTAAAAGATTTTTTTTACATTAATGTCAACCTTCATCTTTATAGTAGAAGATACAATACAGTCTTCATATTTATAACGGACTGTCACCATAAAAACTGTGCTTTGTGTGGTGGTGACAGGAAAAAGCTATCTCTTGTAATTAGAGAAAATTAATCTCTATTTTATTATTTTATTAGTTCATGAGGTCTCACTGAATTAACAACCTTCTTATTCAGTCATTCATTCTCACACACGAGAGAGTACCACAGACACACATCTTACCAAATCACTAACATCGAAATGATCACTGCAGCTCCACAAACCCCTCCAATGGATATGTATAATATCACCAGACGTCCTGCAACTGAGACAAAAGAGTAAAACATCTGAACAGATTCATTTGAGTCACTATAGAAAGAGTAATGTAAGTATATGAGCTGCTCTACCTTTAACAGTGACAGTTACAGCGTCTGATCTCTGAGATCCATGTTGATTGTGAGCCTGACAGTAGAAGCGTCCACTCTGTAGTGCACTGAAACTCTGTCCAGATCCAACAGCTGAGGTTTCATTCTCCTTAAACCAGCTGAAGTTCAGAGCAGGAGGGTTTGAGTCACTGATGCAGTTCAGAGTCAATGAATCTCCCTCCACTATTACACCAGATCCACTTATCAACACTGAGACGCTCCTGGGAGGGTCTAATAACAATCACCGAATTATTTAAGACCTCTGACATATGTTAAAATGACTAATATGAACCAAATTAATCAAAACAGAGAATTAGCATCTTATGTTTTATAATAAACTCACACATGACGTTTAAAGTGACCGTATCAGAGTATTTCTCTCCATATTCATTGATGGACTTGCACTTGTATTCTCCACTGTCATCAGAGCTGATCTTTGAGATGCTGAAGATTCTTCCAGATCCTACAAACGTTCTTCCTTTAAACCAGCTGATTTCTGCAGGAGGGTTTGAGTCACTGATGCAGTTCAGAGTCACTGAATCTCCCTCCACTATTACACCAGATGGACTGATGGACACTGAGTGTCTGAGTTTCCTGGGAGGGTCTAAAAAAGGACAACAATTTTAATTCATTAATAAATATTACAAAATTATACATTTTGAAAAAAAATGCTGGTAATCATTATAATAATAATAATAATAAATATAGCTGCAAGCAGCAATTAACGGGGTTCAAGCATTTAAGACCATCATGCCAACTATGCTGTTGGGCTATAGGTTGAACAGAAATGTCGGCCTGAAACCATAAAATATCCATGATGGAGAATGTGCAAATGATATAAATCTACAGTACCAGTGCGCCCTAATTCGTTCAAAAAAATTATGGTTTTTAAAAATTTGTTTAGCAGCCAATACTGGATAATGATAAAGATTAGATTAAAAAGATTTTTTGTCGCTCTTGTGGACAACAGTGGTATTTAAGGCTTCATCTTCAGTTTAAATGTTTGATAGAATGTACTGTGAGCCCTCTGAGCATCAGAAATCCTTGAATCCTGGCACATTTCTTCAAAATCAGTTGTTCTCCATATCTACACAGTTTTGTGAAGTTTCTACTTTGTGCACACAATATATAGACATGTTACTCACAATGGACCATACCAGAAATATATAAAAAATTGTATCTGCTAAACGGTTTCATCGATCAAAATTCTTTTGACAACTTTTTGCCATGAGGGTCCCTAGATGATGCATGTGAAGTTTCGAGCAATTCGGACAAAAACGGTCTATGAGGAGTTCGAAAAAGTGTAGTTTTCAAATAATCACAAATATTTAACAAATGATTTGATTGACAACTGTGGTTCTTGAGGCAAAGTTGTCCAGAATGAGGAGATCTATCAAATGATATGTATATTGTGTGGGTGTGTGAAACACTACGTGATTACAGAGACATAAAACTCGTTAGCGCCATCTAGTGGCCGATTTCTTTCAAAATTCTTAGAGACCTCTAGGGCCATGAGTCGAACATGCCCACTATGTTTTGTTCCGATCAACCTGCGTTAACGTTGTCTAATAGGTGCTCAAACTTCACTGGCTAATGGCGGCCATGTTTTTCGAGATACGCCAATGTCCTCATAGAAAGGCATGGCACCCTGGACAAAGACACTGCATGCCCATTTTCAAGTCAATCGGACTAACGGTAGTGTAGTTTTAAGCTGTTTTATGCCTTTTTCGTATTATAGCGCCACCAAGTGGTGAATCGCTGCAAATTTTTTTGTGTAACCACAGAATGAGCTCGTACATAAGTTTAACAAGTTTGGTGAAAATATCTCAATGCTTTCAAGAGTTATAGCCATTTTAGTGAAAGTGGCCCCGCCTTCTTCAAACGTTTTGGCGTCCCATGGCGAGCGTGAATCACCGATCGCAATTCTTTTGACAACATTTTGCCTTGAGGGTCCCTTGATGATGCATGACAAGTTTCAAGTGAATTTGACAAACGGACTATGAGGAGTATGAAAAAGTAGATTTTTCGTAAAAATTCAAAATTGCGGGAAAATTTGCATACCGGAAATGAAATCGGAGATATACATTTTGTTTGTCTGGACTCAAGGTTTCCAAAGAAATAAACGGTATAGAAGTTATGAGAGGTTTTGCGTTGTTGATCGCTGTAGCGCCACCTATTGGCCAATCGGGGTCATATTTTGTGAGGTTCTCCACAAATTGAGACCTACCACCTGGCCAGGTTTCAAGTCTCTAGGCCTTACAGTTTGGTCTGCCCAATCACTTTTTGTTACATTTATATAGCGCTTTTCTAGGTACTCAAAGTGCTTTACATGGAAGGGGGAATCTCCTTATACACCACCAATGTGCAGCATCCACCTGGATGATGCGACGGCAGCCATATTGCGCAAGAACGCCCACCACACACCAGCTTACTGGTGGAGAGGTGACAGAGTGATGAAGCCAATCAGTATATGGGGATGATTAGGAGGCCATGATGGACCAAGGCCAAGGGGCAAATTTGGCCAGGATGCTGGGGTTACACCCCTACTCCTTTTTAAAGGACATCCTGGGATTTTTAATGACCACAGAGAGTCAGGACCTCGGTTTAACATCTCATCATTAACTCACACATGACGTTTAAAGTCACAGTATCAGAGTATTTCTCTCCATGCTCATTGATGGACTTGCACTTGTATTCTCCACTGTCATCAGAGCTGATCTTTGAGATACTGAAGATTCTTCCAGATCCTACAATCGTTCCTCCTTTAAACCAGCTGAAGTACAGAGCAGGAGGGTTTGAGTCACTGATGCAGTTCAGAGTCACTGAATGTCCCTCCACTATTACACCAGAGATGGAAACTAAGACATTCTTTGGCGGGTCTGAAGCAGAAAACACAAAGAAATTCACATGACAGACATGTTTAGAGAATTTAATGTCACATTTACTGAACAATAATTAACTCACACATGACGTTTAAAGTCTCAGTATCAGAGTATTTCTCTCCATATTCATTGATGGACTTGCACTTGTATTCTCCACTGTGACCAGAGCTGATCTTTGAGATGCTGTAGATTATTCCAGATCCTACAATCGTTCCTCCTTTAAACCAGCTGATTTCTGCAGGAGGGTTTGAGTCACTGATGCAGTACAGAGTCACTGAATCTCCCTCCACTATTACACCAGATGGACTGATGTACACTGAGACGCTCCTGGGAGGGTCTAAAAAAGGACAAAAATTCAAATTCATAATATATATTACAAAATTATACATTTTGAATTTTGAAAAAAATGTGCTCGTGATCATTAACTCACACATGACGTTTAAAGTCTCAGTATCAGAGTATTTCTCTCCATATTCATTGATGGACTTGCACTTGTATTCTCCACTGTCATCAGAGCTGATCTTTGAGATGCTGTAGATTCTTCCAGATCCTACAATCGTTCCTCCTTTAATCCAGCTGATTTCTGCAGGAGGGTTTGAGTCACTGATGCAGTTCAGAGTCACTGAATCTCCCTCCACTATTACATCAGATGGACTGATGGACACTGAGACGCTCCTGGGAGGGTCTAAAAAAGGACAAAAATTAACGTCGGTTACGTCGGATGACGACGAATGGGGTTTCGCTTAGAAAGCCTGTCATCTTCAAGTATATAAAACGAGCCAATGGCAAAGAAATGCCATGGGTCTGCGGAATTTGCATAGCGTAACTCCGCCCCACCCTGAGGGTATACAAGGAAGTACGCTGGCAACATGCAGATATGTCTTCGCTGAGGAGCCGAGACTGAACTCAGGCGTTTCCCAGCAGTACAGCGGAAGTGGCAGGGAGACATAACGTCTCCGTTCCCTACTCAGGGAACGAGGGTTACATACGTAACCGAGACGTTCCCTTTCATTGTCACTCCGAGTTACGTCGGATGACGACGAATGGGGTTCCCAGTGAAATCATGCCACCTCTCGACTGTCTTCCAGTGCCCTGTGTAAGTCTGAGCTCCCTGTCGTGAGACTGGCACGGACGAAGGACTCCTACTTAACACAGGAATACCAAGGTACACTGGGAAGCATATCTCAGTGGAAATATGCAATCATGCCCAGCCTGAAGGGGGGGACTTGGAAAACACATATGACCCCGAGGGGCTCCATATGGAGAATCACTGAGGTGTCCAGCCGCAGGTGGAATATTTCAACCCCAGGGGTGGCAAGGTGGCTTGCCGAGGGAAAGACACATGCTCAAGAGGCTTACAGTGGAAATACACATGTGGGGGTCGCCCAGAGGGGGAACCATGCACATGGAGGCACCTAGCCAAGCACGAAAGCTGCCGGTGGCATAACTCTGGCGTTGACATCAACAGTGCTGGAGGAAACTCAGGGCTTATGAGGCTCACCTGAGGAAAATATCGCACGTATCCCGTCCGTGGAGAGGAATGGCGAGCAAGCGAAGTCACCTGAGCAGAATCTAGTACCGGCTGGTTGAAGCGAGTACATAAGAAGAAACTGGCTCCACTCGGAGATTGTAGAATCTGGCGAATGTGTTAAGTGACGCCCAGCCTGCAGCTCTGCAGATGTCTGTTAGCGAGGCGCCATGCGCTAGAGCCCAAGAGGATGCCACACTCCGGGTGGAGTGGGCCGTCACACCAAGGGGGCACGGTCGACCTTGCTGCTGGTAAGCCAAAGCAATGGCGTCCACTATCCAGTGAGACAACCTTTGCTTCGAGAGAGCCTTTCCCTTCAGCTTCCCACCATGACAGACAAAGAGCTGGTCTGAGGTCCTGAAACACTGCGTTCTGTCAACGTAAGCACAGAGTGCGCGAACTAGACAGAGCAGTGCCAAGGCTGGGTCTGCCTCCTCCAAGGCAGCGCTTGCAGGTTCACCACCTGGTCTCGAAAGGGTGTGGTGGGAACCTTGGGCACATATCCAGGCCGGGGTCTCAGGATCACGTGAGAGTTAGCCGGCCCGAATTCCAGGCACGCTTCGTCAACCGAGAATGCCTGCAGGTCCCCTACCCTCTTGATGGAGGCCAATGCAACCAGGAGCGCTGTCTTCATAGACATGAACTTAAGCTCCACTGATTGCAGAGGCTCAAAGGGAGCACTCTGCAGGGCAGTTAGAACTACTGAGAGGTCCCAAGAGGGAACGAGAGGAGGGCGAGGAGGATTTAGTCTCCTCGGTCCTCTCAGGAACCTGATGACCAAGTCTGCTTTCCAACGGACTTACCTTCGACTGCGTCGTGATGTGCGGCAACAGCGGCAACGTACACTTTCAGGGTGGAGGGAGACAGCCTTCGCTCCAACCCTTCTTGCAGGAAGGAAAGCACAACACTGATCGGGCATTTCGTGGGTTCTTGTTGTTTAGAAGAACACCAGTTGACGAAGAGGTTCCACTTCAACGCATAGGCATGTCTCGTGGACAATGCTCTAGCGGAAGTGATGGTAGCCACCACCGCTGGTGGTAGGGTACTCAAACCTACCTCGTCCCGTCCAGGAACCACACGTGGAGGTTCCAAAGATCGGGACGAGGGTGCCATAGGGTGCCCCGTCCCTGAGAAAGCAGGTCCTTCCTCAGAGGAATTGGCCAGGGAGGTGCTGTCGCGAGGAGAACTAGTTCTGGGAACCAGGTGTGGTTGTGCCAATAGGGGGCAACCAATATGACCTGCTCCTCGTCCTCCCTGATCTTGCGCAAGGTCTGTGCAAGAAGGCTCACCGGGGGAAACGCATACGTGCGGCCCCGCGGCCAGCTGTGCGCCAGTGCATCCATGCCGAGCGTGCCCTCGGTCAGGGAATAAAACAGGTCGCAGTGGGACGAGTCGAGAGAGGCAAACAGATCTATCTGAGCGTCCCCGAACTGATCCCAAATCAGCTGAACCGACTGGGGATGGAGTCTCCATTCTCCAGGGAGAGGCCGAAGCCGAGACAGCTCGTCGGCCGCACGGTTCAGGTCTCCTGGAATGTAAATGGCTCGAAGCGACCTCAGATGCTTCTGACTCCATATGAGGAGGTGGCGGGCGAGTTGCGACATATACGGCGGGAGCGTAGACCACCTTGTCGGTTGATGTACGCTACTGTCGCGGTATTGTCTGATCGGACTAGTACGTGTTGGCCCCTGAGCAACGCACGGAAGTGGTGCAGGGCGAGACGTACAGCCAGCAACTCGAGGCAATTGACATGCCAAAGGCGCTGGGGTCCTGACCAGGAGCCCGCCGCAGCATGTCCATTGCACATGGCTCCCCAGCCCGTGGTGGAGGCATCTGTTGATACAACAACATGCCTGGAAGCTCGTTCTAAGGGCACACCGGCCCGAAGAAAACTGAGGTTCGACCACGGGGTGAAGGTCTGACGGCAGGTCGGAGTCACTGGGACTCGGAGCGTGCCGTGTTGCCATGCCCACCTCGGGACTCGATCGTGAAGCCAAAGCTGAAGCGGTCTCATATGAAGCAATCCGAGCAGCATTAATGTGGCTGCAGATGCCATATGCCCCAGGAGCCTCTGAAATAGTTTCAGTGGAACCGCACTCTTGCCCTCGAATTGGCGAAGGCAAGTCAGCAGTGACTGCGCGCGCCCGCTCTTAAGCTGCGCACACATGGCGACCGAGTTGATTTCCATACCGAGAAAAGAGATCCTCTGCACGGGGCAGAGTTTGCTCTTCTCCCAGTTGACCCGAAGGCCCAGACGAGCTAGGTGCCGGAGCACTAGGTCCCTGTGTTCGCAAACCTGGTCTCGAGTTCAGGATGCGAACCCCGTGTTCCCGTAGAGGAACAAGGGCTGCCTCGACGACCTTCGTGAAGACGCAAGGAGAAAGGGCTAGCCCGAAGGGGAGAACCGCGTACTGGTATGCCTGCTCCTCGAAAGCAAACCATAGGAACGGTCTGTGTCGAGGAAGAATGGTGACATGGAAGTAGACGTCCTTCAGGTCGATCGCTGCCTTCGGTACCAGACTTCATTTCGGCTGGGGGGACAATCTCGATCGCACCCTTCGCCAGTAGGGTGGCGACCTCCACTCTCATGACAGGGGCATTGCCACCAACCATAGTGAAGCGGACTCCCCTGAAGCGGGGAGGAGACCGCGCGAACTGAATCGCGTAGCCGAGCCTGATGGTTCTCGCGACCCAACCGGACAGTCTGGGAAAGCTCCCAAAAGCTGTACCAGCGGGGTCAAGCGAACCAGACGTACACTGGTGGTGCAGCGAAGCGGAATGGGTGGGTGGCATAGCGGCCCGGTGTGGGGGCACGGTCATTAGCCGCGCCCTGCCAGAGGAGGCCAGGAGAGGACCAGCGTCCCACGGGGGCGTGCTCTGGCAGGGGTCTGGCGACAGAGGGGGACGAGAGTGGCGAGGCGAGGCGAGTCATCCACAGCCTCTTGGGGCTCGGAGGAAGGGGCATCAGTTCTTGAAACAAGAGATTCTCCCCCGGCCCTCCACCGGGGGACGGAGTGGCCCTGCTACCAACTCCTGAGAAGAACTGAGCCCTAACTCCAAGCTGCCCGTCTCGAAAGTGCTGCTTAGCCTGGTGTTTGGCCAGCTAAGGGGCAGAGACGGGCAGTGCCGCCCTCCTGCATCCCCCTCCAGCCCGGGGCCAGTGAAGGCTCGAGGGGAGGAGACTCAGGGAGGCGGCCTCGGCGGGAAGTAGACTAAGGAGACCGCACAGGAGGATGACCATTGGTGCAGAAGGCCTCAGTCCACTTCAGGGGAGGGTCGAAGACTGTTGGGCGCAGTCCTCAACCACACCGCCGAGCAAGCCACCCGTCTCAAGAATGCTGCTTAGCCTGGTGTTTGGCCGGCTAAGGGGCGGAGACGGCGGTGCCGCCCTCCTGCAACCCTCTCCTGTCCGGGGCCAGTGAAGGCTCGAGGGGAGGGGCCGCAGGGAGGCGGCCTCGGTGGGAAGCAGACTAAGGAGACCGCACGGACGGATGACCGTCGGTGCAGAAGGCCTCAGTCTGCTTCTGGGGGGGGGGGTCAAAGACTGTAGGGTACAGTCCTCAACCACACCGCCGAGGAGCCCAGCCTGGGACATGGGGGAGCTGAGAAAATGAATTCTCAGACCCCCTCACATCAACCTGGCTGAGCCCATTCCTGGACCACAGCTGTGGACATCACCTGGCCCCGGGATCACACAGGTACCGATGTCGCCCGTAGAGCGAGGTCAGTAGTGTGCGTGGCGGATCGACCAGCCCAGACATGGGAGGCATAGCGTCCCTGCGTGGGGGCATGGTCGAGTTTCCGCGTTCTGTCAGTGTTGGCCAGGGAAGGACCAGCGTTCCACGGCGGCCTGGTCTGACAGAACTCCCGAGTCAGCACTGCCTCGAAGGCGACACACAGCACTGCATGCCTGTGCCACGATAGTGACAGAGAACATACAGCCCATGATCGCCACGCGATCGAGTGCAGCGAAGGCGGAGGACGCCTGCGGGGCGCGATAAGTCACGGGACTCTCGCGAGCCGGAGGCGTCCTGATGCAGAAAGGCACTGGGAGCGAGTGCTGAGAGCAACACGCGCCCAGGAACCAATCGTAAGCCTACAGCGCTCGGGGGGAGGGCGACGCCACTCCAACCGATGCTTTCAGCTGCCCGGGAAAGCATGGCCATCAGCTCTGGATCTGTCTTGACTAACGCTGACACTCCAGAGGGAGGCAACGCAGTCGAATCCTCATTTCCAGAGGAATCAAGCCCGCCTTGTGATGCTGTGAGTGACATGACACCACCTGCTGGAGCCCCGAATGAAAACACTGGGTCCCCGAGAGGAACCAGGCACACACGGAAGCCCCACGGTTTGCGATGTGGAGGGGGGCGTGGCCTGAGGAATGCTCGTCGGTATTATACCACACTGTAACCCTCAGATCACCCTGGCCACCAGCCAAAGTATCCCCTCTCGAGGAAGAGATAGATTGGGGTGTGGCAGAGGGGACTCTACCCACACGGAGATCATTGAGTCTCGATCTATAAACATCGCGATGGTCACGTTCCCGCAAAGAAAACATGACTCATCCGCGAGTGCGAATAAGCCCAACACGCGAAACAGCGCTCGTGACCGTTAGGCAGATGAATCACGCGCCCACATCCAGTAAATACACGGGCGAGCCGTCTTGAAAAAGACGTGCCACGTGCAGCTCTTTTAGAGAGAGGAAAAGCTCAGCAGAATGCTGAAGCGCCCAGGGAGAAACACACACACTGTCGGCAGATCACTGCACAGATCAGCAGCAGGCAATGCGATCTCGCTGGAACGCGCCATCACACCAACACACTGAAGAGCCACTCGTCTCGTAGAGTGAAGATGATACAGAATGGCTTGTAGGAGTGAAGAAAACTCTTGGCTCCGAAGTGAAAACATATCTGCATATTGCCAGCGTACTTCCTTATATACCTTCAGGGTGGGGCGGAGTTACGCTATGCAAATTCTGCAGACCCATGGCATTTTTTTGCCATTGGCTCGTTTTATATACTCGAAGATGACAGGCTTTCTAAGCGAAACCCCATTCGTCGTCATCCGACGTAACTCGGAGTGACAACGAAAGGGAACCTTAAATCATCTAATACAAACACGATTTAAAAAGAATAAATTAATCTGTACTCACACATGACATTGAGCCGAACAGCAGGAGAGATGTGAGTGTGTCCGTCTACAGCACAGCTATATCTGCCTGAATCCTCTCTTCTGACTGACTGCAGCAGGAGTTCATTGTTTCTGTCTCTTCTCTCAGTTAATGGCTGTGAGTTTCTGTACCAGATGAATGTTCTGTCAGTCAGAGCGCAGCTGCTTTTACATCTCAGAGTGACTGAATCTCCCTCTGTCACTCTCTCAGGAGACTCCACCTGAAGATCTGAACACAACACACACATTATATCTAGTGCTGCTGTCATACACTGATTATTATTCACATAATGCACAGAAGAAGAGATAAACCTCATCAAAGTCACCTGTGACAGTAAGAGTTGCACCAGATTTACCAGTCCATTTTCCACCAGGTTTATCAGTGATGAATCTGAAATAGTACATGTGTGAATCCTTCAGTGTCACATGACTCAGTCTGATGGTGCAGTTCTGCTGTTTATCTCCCAGATACTGAAGCCTCTGACTGTATTCAGGGTCATTAGACAGATCTGGTGGCTCAGGATCTGTTACCTCTGTTTTGGTCCAGAACGCTTTCATGATCTGATGTCCAGTAGGGTATTTATAAGTGCAGCTCATTATCACTGTTGAGTCCTTTAGTGCACAGATGCGTGAAGGACTGTAACTCACACCCCAATCAGCACTAGAAACCCCTGAAACACAGAATTCATCCTGAACAATTTAGCAGCAGCTTGTGTACATAAAATTTGCAGTATCAAATTTATCTTGAGTGTTTCTGAAGTGTTGCATTGACTAACCATGAATCATGAGAAGAACGATCAGAGGAAGAGGAGGAGCCATTCTGACTGATGTCACTATCAACACCTACAACAAATGTACAGTGGCTTATTTTTCAACTTAATATCTTGTCGGTTTGGTCTCACTGTTACACATATAGTTTTTCATATTCTCATTGCATTAAAAGTTTTATCAAGTATTATATATGTGTCGGGGCCGTGGTTCAGTGAAGTCTGGAGTGGGAGAGATCTTCCTTGTCTAAATACCCACACTTGCAGTCTTTGCACTTGACCACTTGTCTTGAATGACATACTGTATTTCCTCTATTTGGCCCAAGTGTTTACAGACCTTTTATTTATTATACGTTTAATACTTTGCATTTTAAAATAAACGTCTACATGTTTTTTTTCAGTAGTCGCTATGTACAGAAGACACATTTAAAATTGTTGTGCTTCTAATTAAGTGATAAAAACATTTGCAAATGTTGTACAAAATAGGCCTACACATACCATACTCATCTTTGCACCAATAAAATGTGCAACACTTTATATTTTTACTACCAAATTATATATATCTAATTAATTTAAATTACAGTGGAATGTTTTCCTCGACATCTCACGATTTCGGGGTACATGAGTTCCCGAACATAATGCATGATGGGATACGCTTAGCCTTGAATACTCCGAAGTGGTATTCGAGATAGTGTGGGTTTAGTGTCCATTAAGGGCACTGCACTTTGGCATTTTTAAGTCATGGGACAGTATTACGTACTTACTTTATGTCGCGTGCACGCGCTCTCAAGTGGCCAAGACCACAAGTGTGGGTATTTGGACAAGGCAAGAGACTGGAGACGAGCGGTGAGTAAGTAAGTGCATGATAAACATCTGTGTCTTGTTGCATTAATTGACATGGAGAGACTGGATAAATGCAACTGGGAGATTCTGAGAGAGAGTGGGCTGAGGACTTGTGCGCTGTGTCTGTTCCTGAGCAGACTTTATGCTACTTTGATCTACTGAGAAATGTATCAATCAATCAATCAAAATTTTATAGAGCACTTTAAAATCCAAAGTGGACACAAAGTGCTGTACAGTAAAACAATAAATACGCTAAATACAAAGCTCACACAACACATAAAATACAAATAAAAACAATAACAAACCATACATTGAACCAATACCATCAATATAACCAACCATGAATTGTCAATTTCAGTTATCAAAGGCCAAAGAATAGAGGTGGGTTTTAAGAAGAGACTTAAACACAGACAATGAAGATGCCTGTCTAATGTGCAGAGGTAAATCGTTCCACAATTTAGGAGCTGCCACAGCAAAAGCACGGTCCTCTTTTTGCTTGCGCTTTGTTTTTGGCACACTTAGGAGCAGTTGATTGGCTGACCTGAGAGAACGGTTGGGTCTATAGGGGTGAAGCAGCTCAGAGATGTAGGGAGGGGCAAGACCATTTAGGCATTTAAAAGCAAATAAAATAATCTTAAAATGGATCCTTTGATATAGGCAGCCAATGGAGTGAGGATAAAATGGGAGAAATGTGCTCGTATTTACGTGTTCCAGTTAAAAGACGTGCAGCAGCAGTTTGCACCAACTGGAGACGAGCAATAGAGGACCCACTGACCCCCACGTACAGTTCATTACAGTAATCCAATCGAGTGGTGACAAAGGCGTGGATTACTGTCTCAAAGTGCTGCCTAGAAAGAAATGGCTTTATTTTGGCCAATTTCCTCAATTGAAAAAAACTTGTTTTGAGTATGTAAGCTCAGAGAACACGTGCATGTTTTTGGTTTATTTTAAACTAATAATAGCACTAGCCTCCGTCAGCTGACCCTGTCCTCTTCCTTCCTTATCAACAAACTTTGCTAAAGTGTCAGACTATTCTTAGACCTACAGATGAAGACACTAGCTCAACATAAACCCCCTGTATCTTGACTATAGCTGTGCATGCACATGTGCAAGTGTGTGGGTTACCTAATGTAGCATCAGTGAACTCATCTTCCTTTTCTTATGAAAATTGAGCACCATCTATTTTGAGATTGAACAGAGAACTGAAAGAGAAATACGCTCTAGTTCTTAGCTTAAAGTCAAACAGAAATCAACGAAATACTTTATTTATGCAAGAAAATGACAGCAACCATCATTTTTGCACTGCTTGAGTACAGAACTGTCTAAAGCCTTTCCCCGTCCCCTTTGATTGACAGCAGCTTTCATTAACTAAAACTAAAAGATAAATACGCTCTAGTTCTTAGCTTAAAGTCAAACAGAAATCAATGAAATACTTTATTTATGCAAGAAAATGACAGCAACCATAATTTTTGCACTGCTTGAGTATGGAACTGTCTAAAGCCTTTCCCCGTCCCCTTTTGATTGACAGCAGCTTTCATTATATAGTCAGCCTGTATTATACAGTTATCTGTTGTTAAAAGATTAAAGTTTTAAGCTGTTTGTCACCAAAATACAAAACACTGCTAGAGAAAACATTGTGCTATTGGACTTTTGATTTTAAACCATATAGTTACTGAGACACAGCCCTGTGACAACTAGCCCCAACCAATCTCCCATAAATCCCCCACACTTAAGATATTTAACAGAACAGTTATAAAATCATGCTCTTACCTGTTTCACCAAGACCCGTGACCAGTGACAGCACTACAAATGATCAGGATGAAACCAGTATAGGCGTTTTCACACACTGAATGACACGTGATTAACACCTTATACTTTCACATGAGCTCATGACACATCAACTAGTGCAGATCGAGCAGAGGAAGAGTTTTAACAGAAAACATTAGACTAAAGGCATACACATTAAACTGAGAGCAACTTTACATCAGTCCATAAAGATGCTCATGTAACAATGTTTTCAAACTTGGGAATATCTATATTTAATCAGTTGCATACGGCGAGTAATGACAAGGAACCTGTTCTTAGGAAGCAGAGAAAATAATTGCTTGAATAACTTTTCTTTAATTTGCATATGCAGACCAACTATCCTAGCTTGTAAAACACTGGAAGGTATTGCAGTAGCAGTGACGTCAAAACACACATTTCATTGCCAGCATTGCCAACTGTGCATTTGATAAACCTCCAGTTTACTGATTCATTAATACCAATCTGGAAGTTAAATAAACAAAGAACTTAAAACAGAAACAGAATTGATTCATCTTAATGTTTTTATCATGAGAACTTCAAAGCATTTTTTTTTGTCAGCGACCTTGTTCTTCTTGAATGCATCATATCTCTAAAAATACCGTTTCCTCTTTAGTAAGTGAGACTTCAGTATCACAGTGTGTCACAGCTGTCTCCTTTTAAGGACGCTCTGCTCTCGTTTGTCTGTCTTCGTGAGGGAAGAGGGACTAGAATCTGTGCCCAGTAGCTCAGGGCCCTCTCACGCCAAGGTGGAGAGAAGATCCAGGTCCTGGGGTTCACAGATGGAGCTGGCGGAAGAGTTTGAGAGAGAAGTGAAACTCTGCTGGGTGAGGATGCAGCATCCAATACATCCTCTGGCTCAGCGGACAGTGCTCTACTGTCACCATGCCAGGAAGAGCAGGAGATGTTGGTCGAGGGCGAGGAAGACGAGTCACCTGAGCCCTCACGACCTTCCTGCCCCGAGTATGACGAGCTGTTGGGGGTTACCTTGAAAACTCCGGCCCTGCCTACCAAGACAATAAAGGTCACTGTACGCTTGAATGGCAGGGCGTACGTGGCAGCAGGTCAGACTGGTGCTTCACTGCATACCATAGCAGTGCTTCAAGCTTACCAAGCCGATCTGTTGAAGGACTTGGATCAGGGTCAGGGTCTTTCCCCTGATGCGGTATCCGAGCCGCACCACATATCTTGCTCTCCGCACCACCAAGCAGAACGCTGACGCGGTTTGTAGATCGATGGTGGCGATGATGTCTTAAGATGTCCAAAATATCACCCACATATAGTCCGTCGACTTCCTCACATTTTAGAGAGTCAGTAGGTTGAATCCACTGCTCCACTGAGTTCCAGTTAGATGATGCTTTCAAGTGGAGGTGGGTGGTAAGGCCACCTTGATAATTTCCCTGTGGTGAGTGAAGCTGGTTTCCTCTTACTTAAGAGAGTCATTATGCTGAAGCCACTGCTCCACTGAGCTCCAGGCGGTCAGTTCCCCTGTATTGAGTGAGTTGGCCTCCTCTCATTTAGACAGTCGGTATGTTGAAGCCACCACTCCACTGAGTTTCAGAAAGTTCATGAATGTGTGTGTGCTGGCCCTCAAAAAAATGTTGGGCTGCCCCAATATCCGACCAAGGCTTAGTACTTTAGGAATGCATCTCTAAGATAAAGGGAGTTTTTTTTGCTGTAACATCTCCGCCTCCTAGTCGGAAGTAGCTCCGAGTAGGCTGCTCCTTAAGGAGAGCCTCTCCAGCTCAAGACTGGTAGCTAGTGATCCTGGTACACCTCCACTCATTGTAAGAGTCGCCCTGCCAGGGCCCGCTTTCTGCATTAGGCTAATAATGCGAGTGGGGGAACGGATTCCGACAGCTGTTTTTTTGCCGTCGGATTCCGTTCCCCCTATGTTTCTTACACAATAAGGTTCTAATATTTATTAAATTGTAGCATTTTGCTAGCCTCAGGGCTAAATTTAAACTGATGCAAGTTAAGCTCCATCCACACACAAAATAGAATCAGCATTTTTTAAGCCATTACTGTACATCAACACCTCTCATAATGGGATTGATTTATCATCAATTTGATAAATATTAGAACCTTATTGTGTAAGAAACATAGGGGGAACGGAATCCGACGGCAAAAAAACAGCTGTCGGAATCCGTTCTCCCTATGTTTCTTACACAATAAGGTTCTAATATTTATTAAATTGTAACATTTTGCTAGCCTCAATAGCCTAGTGGTCAGTCCCCTGACAATATTTTTTTTAGCTTTGGGCAACCCGAGTTCAAGTCCAGGGTCGTCGAACTTTCTTGATACTATACTTTCCTATCATAATAAAAGGCAAAAAATATATTCTTTAAACTGTTGCAAGTTAAGCTCCATCCACACACAAAATAGAATCAGCATTTTTTAAGCCATTACATCAACACCTCTCATAATGGGAGTGGGGGAACGGATTCTGACAACTGTTTTTCTTTTTGCCGTCGGATTCTGTTCCCCCCATATTTCTGACACACTGAGGTTCTTATATTTATCAAATTGATGCTGTTTAAGCTCCATACACTCACAAAAATAGAATCAGCATTTTTTAAGCCATTACATCAACACCTCTCATAATGGGAGTGGGGGAACGGATTTCGACAGCTGAACTATTTGCCGTCGGATTCCGTTCCCCCTATGTTTCTTACACAATAAGGTTCTAATATTTATCAAATTGAAAGAAGTTACTAGTCTCAATAGCCTAGTGGTCAGTACCCTGACAATATTTTTTTTAGCTTTGGGCAACCCGAGTTCAAGTCCAGGGTCGTCGAACTTTCTTGATACTATACTTTCCTATCATAATAAAAGGCAAAAAATATATTCTTTAAACTGATGCAAGTTAAGCTCCATCCACACACAAAATAGAATCAGCATTTTTTAAGTCATTACATCAACACCTCTCATAATGGGAGTGGGGGAACGGATTCCGACAGCTGTTTTTTTGCCGTCGGATTCCGTTCCCCCTATGTTTCTTACACAATAAGGTTCTAATATTTATTAAATTGTAGCATTTTGCTAGCCTCAATAGCCTAGTGGTCAGTCCCCTGATAATATTTTTTTTTAGCTTTGGGGCGACCCGAGTTCAAGTCCCGGGTCATCGAACTTTCTTGATACTATACTTTCCTATCATAATAAAAGGCAAAAAATATATTCTTTAAACTGATGCAAGTTAAGCTCCATCCACACACAAAATAGAATCAGCATTTTTTAAGTCATTACATCAACACCTCTCATAATGGGAGTGCGGGAACGGATTTCGACAGCTGAACTATTTGCCGTCGGATTCCGTTCCCCCTATGTTTCTTACACAATAAGGTTCTAATATTTATCAAATTGAAGGAAGTTACTAGTCTCAATAGCCTAGTGGTCAGTACCCTGACAATATTTTTTTTAGCTTTGGGCAACCCGAGTTCAAGTCTAGGGTCGTCGAACTTTCTTGATACTATACTTTCCTATCATAATAAAAGGCAAAAAATATATTCTTTAAACTGATGCAAGTTAAGCTCCATCCACACACAAAATAGAATCAGCATTTTTTAAGTCATTACATCAACACCTCTCATAATGGGAGTGGGGGAACGGATTCCGACAGCTGTTTTCTTGCCGTCGGATTCCGTTCCCCCTATGTTTCTTACACAATAAGGTTCTAATATTTATTAAATGGTAGCATTTTGCTAGCCTCAATAGCCTAGTGGTCAGTCCCCTGACAATATTTTTTTTTAGCTTTGGGGTGACCCGAGTTCAAGTCCCGGGTCATCGAACTTTCTTGATACTATACTTTCCAATCATAATAAAAGGCAAAAAATATATTCTTTAAACTGATGCAAGTTAAGCTCCATCCACACACAAAATAGAATCAGCATTTTTTAAGTCATTACATCAACACCTCTCATAATGGGAGTGGGGGAACGGATTCCGACAGCTGTTTTTTTGCCGTCGGATTCCATTCCCCCATGTTTCTTACACAATAAGGTTCTAATATTTATTAAATTGTAGCATTTTGCTAGCCTCAATAGCCTAGTGGTCAGTCCCCTGACAATATTTTTTTTTTGCTTTGGGGCGACCCGAGTTCAAGTCCCGGGTCATCGAACTTTCTTGATACTATACTTTCCTATCATAATAAAAGGCAAAAAATATATTCTTTAAACTGTTGCAAGATAAGCTCCATCCACACACAAAATAGAATCAGCATTTTTTAAGCCATTACATCAACACCTCTCATAATGGGAGTGTGGGAACGGATTCCGACAGCTGTTTTTTTTGCCGTCGGATTCTGTTCCCCCTATGTTTCTTACACAATAAGGTTCTAATATTTATTAAATTGTAGCATTTTGTTAGCCTCAATAGCCTAGTGGTCAGTCCCCTTACAATATTTCTTTTTAGCTTTAGGGCGATCCGAGTTCAAGTCCAGGGTCATCGAACTTTCTTGATACTATACTTTCCTATCATAATATTTCTGACACACTGAGGTTCTTATATTTATCAAATTGATGCTGTTTAAGCTCCATACACTCACAAAAATAGAATCAGCATTTTTTAAGCCATTACATCAACACCTCTCATAATGGGAGTGGGGGAACGGATTCTGACAACTGTTTTTATTTTTGCCGTCGGATTCTGTTCCCCCCATATTTCTGACACACTGAGGTTCTTATATTTATCAAATTGATGCTGTTTAAGCTCCATACACTCACAAAAATAGAATCAGCATTTTTTAAGCCATTACATCAACACCTCTCATAATGGGAGTGGGGGAACGGATTTTGACAGCTGAAATATTTGCCGTCGGATTCCGTTCCCCCTATGTTTCTTACACAATAAGGTTCTAATATTTATCAAATTGAAGGAAGTTACTAGTCTCAATAGCCTACTTGTCAGTACCCTAAAAATATATTTTTTTAGCTTTGGGGCGACCCGAGTTAAAGTCCCGGGTCATCGAACTTTCTTGATACTATACTTTCCTATCATAATAAAAGGCAAAAAATATATTCTTTAAACTGTTTCAAGTTAAGCTCCATCCACACACAAAATAGATTCAGCATTTTTTAAGCCATTACATCAACACCTCTCATAATGGGAGTGGGGGAACGGATTCCGACAGCTGTTTTTTTGCCGTCGGATTCTGTTCCCCCTATGTTTCTTACACAATAAGGTTCTAATATTTATTAAATTGTAGCATTTTGCTAGCCTCAATAGCCTAGTGGTCAGTCCCCTGACAATATTTCTTTTTAGCTTTGGGGCTACCCGAGTTCAAGTCCCGGGTCATCGAACTTTCTTGATACTATACTTTCCTATCATAATAAAAGGCAAAAAATATATTCTTTAAACTGTTGCAAGTTAAGCTCCATCCACACACAAAATAGAATCTGCATTTTTTAAGCCATTACATCAACACCTCTCATAATGGGAGTGGGGGAACGGATTCTGACAACTGTTTTTCTTTTTGCCGTCGGATTCTGTTCCCCCAATATTTCTGACACACTGAGGTTCTTATATTTATCAAATTGATGCTGTTTAAGCTCCATACACTCACAAAATTAGAATGAGCATTTTTTAAGCCATTACATCAACACCTCTCATAATGGGAGTGGGGGAACGGATTTCGACAGCTGAACTATTTGCCGTCGGATTCCGTTCCCCCTCTGTTTCTTACACAATAAGGTTCTAATATTTATTAAATTGTAACATTTTGCTAGCCTCAATAGCCTAGTGGTCAGTCCCCTGACAATTTTTTTTTTTAGCTTTGGGGCGACCCGAGTTCAAGTCCCGGGTCATTGAACTTTCTTGATACTATACTTTCCTGCCATAATAAAAGGCAAAAAATATATTCTTTAAACTGATGCAAGTTAAAGCTCCATCCACACACAAAATAGAATCAGCATTTTTAAGCCATTACATCAACACCTCTCATAATGGGAGTGGGGGAACGGATTCCGACAGCTGTTTTTTTGCCGTCGGATTCCGTTCCCCCTCTGTTTCTTACACAATAAGGTTCTAATATTTATTAAATTGTAGCATTTTGCTAGCCTCAATAGCCTAGTGGTCAGTCCCCTGACAATATTTTTTTTTAGCTTTGGGGCGACCCGAGTTCAAGTCCCGGGTCATTGAACTTTCTTGATACTATACTTTCCTGCCATAATAAAAGGCAAAAAATATATTCTTTAAACTGTTTCAAGTTAAGCTCCATCCACACACAAAATAGAATCAGCATTTTTTAAGCCATTACATCAACACCTCTCATAATGGGAGTGGGGGAACGGATTCCGACAGCTGTTTTTTTGCCGTCGGATTCTGTTCCCCCTATGTTTCTTACACAATAAGGTTCTAATATGTATTAAATTGTAGCATTTTGCTAGCCTCAATAGCCTAGTGGTCAGTACCCTGACAATATTTCTTTTTAGCTTTGGGGCGACCCGAGTTCAAGTCCCGGGTCATCGAACTTTCTTGATACTATACTTTCCTATCATAATAAAAGGCAAAAAATATATTCTTTAAACCTTTGCAAGTTAAGCTCCATCCACACACAAAATAGAATCAGCATTTTTTAAGCCATTACATTAACACCTCTCATAATGGGAGTGGGGGAACGGATTCTGACAACTGTTTTTCTTTTTGCCATCGAATTCTGTTCCCCCCATATTTCTGACACACTGAGTTTCTTATATTTATCAAATTGATGCTGTTTAAGCTCCATACACTCACAAAATTAGAAAGAGCATTTTTTAAGCCATTACATCAACACCTCTCATAATGGGAGTGGGGGAACGGATTTCGACAGCTGAACTATTTGCCGTCGGATTCCGTTCCCCCTATGTTTCTGACACAATAAGGTTCTAATATTTATCAAATTGAAGGAAGTTACTAGTCTCAATAGCCTAGTTGTCAGTACCCTGACAATATTTTTTTTTAGCTTTGGGCAACCCGAGTTCAAGTCCAGGGTCGTTGAACTTTCTTGATACTATACTTTCCTATTATAATAAAAGGCAAAAAATATATTCTTTAAACTGATGCAAGTTAAGCTCCATCCACACACAAAATAGAATCAGCATTTTTTAAGCCATTACATCAACACCTCTCATAATGGGAGTGGGGGAACGGATTCTGACAACTGTTTTTCTTTTTGCCGTCGGATTCTGTTCCCCCCATATTTCTGACACACTGAGGTTCTTATATTTATCAAATTGATGCTGTTTAAGCTCCATACACTCACAAAAATAGAATCAGCATTTTTTAAGCCATTACATCAACACCTCTCATAATGGGAGTGGGGGAACGGATTTCGACAGCTGAACTATTTGCCGTCGGATTCCGTTCCCCCTATGTTTCTTACACAATAAGGTTCTAATATTTATCAAATTGATGGAAGTTACTAGTCTCAATAGCCTAGTTATCAGTACCCTGACAATATTTCTTTTTAGCTTTGGGGCTACCCGAGTTAAAGTCCCGGGTCATCGAACTTTCTTGATACTATACTTTCCTATCATAATAAAAGGCAAAAAATATATTCTTTAAACTGTTGCAAGTTAAGCTCCATCCACACACAAAATAGAATCAGCATTTTTTAAGCCATTACATCAACACCTCTCATAATGGGAGTGGGGGAACGGATTCTGACAACTGTTTTTCTTTTTGCCGTCGGATTCTGTTCCCCCCATATTTCTGACACACTGAGGTTCTTATATTTATCAAATTGATGCTGTTTAAGCTCCATACACTCACAAAAATAGAATCAGCATTTTTTAAGCCATTACATCAACACCTCTCATAATGGGAGTGGGGGAACGGATTTTGACAGCTGAACTATTTGCCGTCGGATTCCGTTCCCCCTATGTTTCTTACACAATAAGGTTCTAATATGTATCAAATTGAAGGAAGTTACTAGTCTCAATAGCCTAGTTGTCAGTACCCTGACAATATTTTTTTTAGCATTGGGCAACCCGAGTTCAAGTCCAGGGTAGTCGAACTTTCTTGATACTATACTTTCCTATCATAATAAAAGGCAAAAAATATATTCTTTAAACTGATGCAAGTTAAAGCTCCATCCACACACAAAATAGAATCAGCATTTTTAAGCCATTACATCAACACCTCTCATAATGGGAGTGGGGGAACGGATTCCGACAGCTGTTTTTTTTGCCGTCGGATTCCGTTCCCCCTCTGTTTCTTACACAATAAGGTTCTAATATTTATTAAATTGTAGCATTTTGCTAGCCTCAATAGCCTAGTGGTCAGTCCCCTGACAATATTTTTTTTTAGCTTTGGGGCGACCCGAGTTCAAGTCCCGGGTCATTGAACTTTCTTGATACTATACTTTCCTGCCATAATAAAAGGCAAAAAATATATTCTTTAAACTGTTTCAAGTTAAGCTCCATCCACACACAAAATAGAATCAGCATTTTTTAAGCCATTACATCAACACCTCTCATAATGGGAGTGGGGGAACGGATTCCGACAGCTGTTTTTTTGCCGTCGGATTCTGTTCCCCCTATGTTTCTTACACAATAAGGTTCTAATATGTATTAAATTGTAGCATTTTGCTAGCCTCAATAGCCTAGTGGTCAGTACCCTGACAATATTTCTTTTTAGCTTTGGGGCGACCCGAGTTCAAGTCCCGGGTCATCGAACTTTCTTGATACTATACTTTCCTATCATAATAAAAGGCAAAAAATATATTCTTTAAACCGTTGCAAGTTAAGCTCCATCCACACACAAAATAGAATCAGCATTTTTTAAGCCATTACATTAACACCTCTCATAATGGGAGTGGGGGAACGGATTCTGACAACTGTTTTTCTTTTTGCCATCGAATTCTGTTCCCCCCATATTTCTGACACACTGAGTTTCTTATATTTATCAAATTGATGCTGTTTAAGCTCCATACACTCACAAAATTAGAAAGAGCATTTTTTAAGCCATTACATCAACACCTCTCATAATGGGAGTGGGGGAACGGATTTCGACAGCTGAACTATTTGCCGTCGGATTCCGTTCCCCCTATGTTTCTGACACAATAAGGTTCTAATATTTATCAAATTGAAGGAAGTTACTAGTCTCAATAGCCTAGTTGTCAGTACCCTGACAATATTTTTTTTTAGCTTTGGGCAACCCGAGTTCAAGTCCAGGGTCGTTGAACTTTCTTGATACTATACTTTCCTATTATAATAAAAGGCAAAAAATATATTCTTTAAACTGATGCAAGTTAAGCTCCATCCACACACAAAATAGAATCAGCATTTTTTAAGCCATTACATCAACACCTCTCATAATGGGAGTGTGGGAACGGATTCCGACAGCTGTTTTTTTGCCGTCGGATTCCGTTCCCCCTATGTTTCTTACATAGTAAGGTTCTAATATTTATTAAATTGTAGCATTTTGTTAGCCTCAATAGCCTAGTGGTCTGTCCCCTGACAATATTTTTTTTTAGCTTTGGGGCGACCCGAGTTCAAGTCCCGGGTCATCGAACTTTCTTGATACTATACTTTCCTATCATAATAAAAGGCAAAAAATATATTCTTTAAACTGTTGCAAGTTAAGCTCCATCCACACACAAAATAGAATCAGCATTTTTTAAGCCATTACATCAACACCTCTCATAATGGGAGTGTGGGAACGGATTCCGACAACTGTTTTTATTTTTGCCGTCGGATTCTGTTCCCCCCATATTTCTGACTCACTGAGGTTCTTATATTTATCAAATTGATGCTGTTTAAGCTCCATACACTCACAAAAATAGAATCAGCATTTTTTAAGCCATTACATCAACACCTCTCATAATGGGAGTGGGGGAACGGATTCTGACAACTGTTTTCTTTTTGCCGTCGGATTCTGTTCCCCCCATATTTCTGACACACTGAGGTTCTTATATTTATCAAATTGATGCTGTTTAAGCTCCATACACTCACAAAATTAGAATGAGCATTTTTTAAGCCATTACATCAACACCTCTCATAATGGGAGTGGGGGAACGGATTTCGACAGCTGAACTATTTGCCGTCGGATTCCGTTCCCCCTCTGTTTCTTACACAATAAGGTTCTAATATTTATTAAATTGTAACATTTTGTTAGCCTCAATAGCCTAGTGGTCAGTCCCCTGACAAATTTTTTTTTTAGCTTTGGGGCGACCCGAGTTCAAGTCCCGGGTCATCGAACTTTCTTGATACTATACTTTCCTGCCATAATAAAAGGCAAAAAATATATTCTTTAAACTGTTTCAAGTTAAGCTCCATCCACACACAAAATAGAATCAGCATTTTTTAAGCCATTACATCAACACCTCTCATAATGGGAGTGGGGGAACGGATTCCGACAGCTGTTTTTTTGCCGTTGGATTCTGTTCCCCCTATGTTTCTTACACAATAAAGTTCTAATATTTATTAAATTGTAGCATTTTGCTAGCCTCAATAGCCTAGTGGTCAGTCCCCTGACAATATTTCTTTTTAGCTTTGGGGCGACCCGAGTTCAAGTCCCGGGTCATCGAACTTTCTTGATACTATACTTTCCTATCATAATAAAAGGCAAAAAATATATTCTTTAAACCGTTGCAAGTTAAGCTCCATCCACACACAAAATAGAATCAGCATTTTTTTAAGCCATTACATTAACACCTCTCATAATGGGAGTGGGGGAACGGATTCTGACAACTGTTTTTCTTTTTGCCGTCGGATTCTGTTCCCCCCATATTTCTGACACACTGAGGTTCTTATATTTATCAAATTGATGCTGTTTAAGCTCCATACACTCACAAAATTAGAAAGAGCATTTTTTAAGCCATTACATCAACACCTCTCATAATGGGAGTGGGGGAACGGATTTCGACAGCTGAACTATTTGCCGTCGGATTCCGTTCCCCCTATGTTTCTTACACAATAAGGTTCTAATATTTATCAAATTGAAGGAAGTTACTAGTCTCAATAGCCTACTTGTCAGTACCCTGACAATATTTTTTTTTGCTTGGGCAACCCGAGTTCAAGTCCAGGGTCGTCGAACTTTCTTGATACTATACTTTCCTATCATAATAAAAGGCAAAAAATATATTCTTTAAACTGATACAAGTTAAGCTCCATCCACACACAAAATAAAATCAGCATTTTTTAAGTCATTACATCAACACCTCTCATAATGGGAGTGGGGGAACGGATTCCGACAGCTGTTTTTTTAGCCGTCGGATTCTGTTCCCCCTATGTTTCTTACACAATAAGGTTCTAATATTTATTAAATTGTAGCATTTTGCTAGCCTCAATAGCCTAGTGGTCAGTCCCCTGACAATATTTCTTTTTAGCTTTGGGGCTACCCGAGTTCAAGTCCCGGGTCATCGAACTTTCTTGATACTATACTTTCCTATCATAATAAAAGGCAAAAAATATATTCTTTAAACTGTTGCAAGTTAAGCTCCATCCACACACAAAATAGAATCAGCATTTTTTAAGCCATTACATCAACACCTCTCATAATGGGAGTGGGGGAACGGATTCCGACAACTGTTTTTCTTTTTGCCGTCGGATTCTGTTCCCCCCATATTTCTGACACACTGAGGTTCTTATATTTATCAAATTGATGCTGTTTAAGCTCCATACACTCACAAAAATAGAATCAGCATTTTTTAAGTCATTACATCAACACCTCTCATAATGGGAGTGGGGGAACGGATTTTGACAGCTGTTTTTTTGCCGTCGGATTCCGTTCCCCCTATGTTTCTTACATAGTAAGGTTCTAATATTTATTAAATTGTAGCATTTTGTTAGCCTCAATAGCCTAGTGGTCTGTCCCCTGACAATATTTCTTTTTAGCTTTGGGGCGATCCGAGTTCAAGTCCCGGGTCATCGAACTTTCTTGATACTATACTTTCCTATCATAATAAAAGGCAAAAAATATATTCTTTAAACTGTTGCAAGTTAAGCTCCATCCACACACAAAATAGAATCAGCATTTTTTAAGCCATTACATCAACACCTCTCATAATGGGAGTGGGGGAACGGATGCCGTCGGATTCTGTTCCCCCCATATTTCTGACACACTGAGGTTCTTATATTTATCAAATTGATGCTGTTTAAGCTCCATACACTCACAAAAATAGAATCAGCATTTTTTAAGCCATTACATCAACACCTCTCATAATGGGAGTGGGGGAACGGATTTCGACAGCTGAACTATTTGCCGTCGGATTCCGTTCCCCTATGTTTCGTACACAATAAGGTTCTAATATTTATCAAATTGATGGAAGTTACTAGTCTCAATAGCCTAGTTATCAGTACCCTGACAATATTTTTTTTAGCTTTGGGCAACCCGAGTTCAAGTCCAGGGTCGTCGAACTTTCTTGATACTATACTTTCCTATCATAATAAAAGGCAAAAAATATATTCTTTAAACTGATGCAAGTTAAGCTCCATCCACACACAAAATAGAATCAGCATTTTTTAAGTCATTACATCAACACCTCTCATAATGGGAGTGGGGGAACGGATTCCGACAGCTGTTTTTATGCCGTCGGATTCCGTTCCCCCTATGTTTCTTACATAGTAAGGTTCTAATATTTATTAAATTGTAGCATCTTGTTAGCCTCAATAGCCTAGTGGTCTGTCCCCTGACAATATTTCTTTTTAGCTTTGGGGCGATCCGAGTTCAAGTCCAGGGTCATCGAACTTTCTTGATACTATACTTTCCTATCATAATAAAAGGCAAAAAATATATTCTTTAAACTGTTGCAAGTTAAGCTCCATCCACACACAAAATAGAATCAGCATTTTTTAAGCCATTACATCAACACCTCTCATAATGGGAGTGGGGGAACGGATTCCGACAACTGTTTTTCTTTTTGCCTTCGGATTCTGTTCCCCCCATATTTCTGACACACTGAGGTTCTTATATTTATCAAATTGATGCTGTTTAAGCTCCATACACTCACAAAAATAGAATCAGCATTTTTTAAGCCATTACATCAACACCTCTCATAATGGGAGTGGGGGAATGGATTTTGACAGCTGAACTATTTGCCGTCGGATTCCGTTCCCCCTATGTTTCTTACACAATAAGGTTCTAATATTTATCAAATTGAAGGAAGTTACTAGTCTCAATAGCCTAGTTGTCAGTACCCTGACAATATTTTTTTTAGCTTTGGGCAACCCGAGTTCAAGTCCAGGGTCGTCGAACTTTCTTGATACTATACTTTCCTATCATAATAAAAGGCAAAAAATATATTCTTTAAACTGATACAAGTTAAGCTCCATCCACACACAAAATAGAATCAGCATTTTTTAAGCCATTACATCAACACCTCTCATAATGGGAGTGGGGGAACGGATTCCGACAGCTGGTTTTTTTGCCGTCGGATTCCGTTCCCCCTATGTTTCTTACACAATAAGGTTCTAATATTTATTAAATTGTAGCATTTTGCTAGCCTCAATAGCCTAGTGGTCAGTCCCCTGACAATATTTTTTTTCAGCTTTGGGGCGACCCGAGTTCAAGTCCCGGGTCATCGAACTTTCTTGATACTATACTTTCCTATCATAATAAAAGGCAAAAAATATATTCTTTAAACTGTTTCAAGTTAAGCTCCATCCACACACAAAATAGAATCAGCATTTTTTAAGCCATTACATCAACACCTCTCATAATGGGAGTGTGGGAACGGATTCCGACAACTGTTTTTATTTTTGCCGTCGGATTCTGTTCCCCCCATATTTCTGACTCACTGAGGTTCTTATATTTATCAAATTGATGCTGTTTAAGCTCCATACACTCACAAAAATAGAATCAGCATTTTTTAAGCCATTACATCAACACCTCTCATAATGTGAGTGGGGGAACGGATTTCGACAGCTGAACTATTTGCCGTCGGATTCCGTTCCCCCTCTGTTTCTTACACAATAAGGTTCTAATATTTATTAAATTGTAACATTTTGCTAGCCTCAATAGCCTAGTGGTCAGTCCCCTGACAATTTTTTTTTTTAGCTTTGGGGCGACCCGAGTTCAAGTCCCGGGTCATCGAACTTTCTTGATACTATACTTTCCTGCCATAATAAAAGGCAAAAAATATATTATTTAAACTGTTTCAAGTTAAGCTCCATCCACACACAAAATAGAATCAGCATTTTTTAAGCCATTACATCAACACCTCTCATAATGGGAGTGGGGGAACGGATTCTGACAACTGTTTTTCTTTTTGCTGTCGGATTCTGTTCCCCCCATATTTCTGACACACTGAGGTTCTTATATTTATCAAATTGATGCTATTTAACCCTCATGTGGTGTTCAAAACCCTATAACACCTGTGGTCTTCCCGGGTCAAAATGACCCGCCTATAAAAAATAGCTTATAAATCACTCATTATACCATATTTTATCTTGGATTCAATCTTTTTGTCAACTTGTTCTCTTTCAATTAGGACTGGTTTTATATTTCTATTTGCATCTAATTAATCGTAGGCCTCATTCATTTGACAGTAGGGATCTCATTTTTTGAGTAAAAAAAACATTCTTTTTGAATAATTTTGGAAATATTAAATGAAATCTGAAGAAAATTGGCACTGTTTATCACACTAGTCTACTTTAATATTTCAACAGGAATTTTGTTTTGAAAAACTTTTATTTTGTACAAAATGGCACATTGTCACACTTGTGGTCTTCCCGGGTCAAAATGACCCGCCTATAAAAAATAGCTTATAAATCACTCATTATACCATATTTTCACCCAATCTTGGATTCAATCTTTTTGTCAACTTGTTCTCTTTCAATTAGGACTGGTTTTATATTTCTATTTGCATCTGATTAATCGTAGGCCTCATTTATTTGAGAGTAGGCATCTCATTTTTTGAGTAAAAAAAACTTTATTTTTGAATAATTTTGGAAATATTAAATAAAATCTGAAGAAAATTAGCACTGTTGATCACACTAGTCTACTTTAATTTTTCACCAGGAATTTTGTTTTGAAAAACTTTTATTTTGTACAAAATGGCACAGAATTACACTTGCGGTGTTTCAATGGGCCATTGAAAGTGAATGGGAGAGACTGAAACATTTTCAGGAGCATGTTCATTGTTTATGTACACATATGAGCATGTGATGGATTATGGTGAGTTTGGGCTCTTTTTAATCTTAACAATCTCACGTAAATAATGATGTGCCATTTTCCACAATTTATGCATGCTTCATTGAGGTACAAGTTAAAACGCGACATAAGTGCTAGGCTACATCTATATTCAAGGCTCTGTGAGCGCCTGTGGGGGTTTGTGTGTTACAACTCCATTAGGAATATCTTTAGATCTGAGTGATGGATTATGCTGAGTTTGGGCTCTTTTTAATTGTGATAGTCTACTGAAAATAATGATGTACATTTTTCTACGATCTGTGCATGCTTCGTGAATTTATGAGCAAAAACCAAACGTGAGAGCTTCATGAGTATATACTTGGCTAGGTGCGTCTGTGGTATTTTTTGTGTTAGAACGCCATGAGGAATATCTTTAGATCTTATTGATGGAATATATTGAGTTTGGGCTCTTTTTAATCGTGAGTTCCTGCTGTAAATAATGTTGTGTCATTTTTCATGATCGATGTATGTTTCATGAAGTTACGAGTAAAAAGGCCAAGTCTAAGCTACCTTGCTTGGCTATGTGAGTCTGTGTGTCTGTAGTATTTTTTGTGTTAGAACTCCATGAGGAATATCTTTAGTTCTGAGTGATGGATTATGTTGAGTTTGGACTCATTTTAATTGTAAGCATCTGCTGTAAATAATGATGTGTCATTTTACACAATCGGAGCATGTTTCATGAAGTTACAAGCAGAAATGTGTCTAAAATTCCATCATCCATATATGGTTTACACATGGGCTTCTTTTACAAAAATCTCTCTCAAGTTTAGTAAAAAGCCTGAAACAATTATGCTTGCTGTATTCTACTAATTGAGACCTTTCAAATTACATATGACACAGGACTATCTGAGCTGTGTGATGTATTGGACATATTGCCAAATGTAGTACAAAAAGGTAGTTTATAAATTATGAATTTGTTTTTTTCTATTTATCAGCAAATAACTCAGCACTACTTAGGAGTTTATCAAATTGGCTACATTCATTGTAAATTTCAGACTCTAAGCTTTCAAATGACACCTATTTTAAGTTGATCAAGGTAATAGTTTTGAAAAATATTATGATTATTTATTTCGCAGCTAGGTGGCGCCTGCGGGGGAACACTCAGTTTTAGAGTGATAACTCAGCTCTCGTTAGGAGTTGATCAAAGTGATTAGATGCATTAAAAAGCTGAGATTCTAAACTTTAAAATGATACCTTTTTTTTTGTTGTTCCATTCATTGTTTGCATTGGTCTCTCCCATTCACTTTCAATGGCCCATTGAAACTATGGCCCACAATGGCCCACAATGGCCCTCAAATGGCTATTAGCCGCGTTTCCACTGTCGGGCCAGGGCCGGGCCGTGCTAGTGCGTGCCAGGGCCAGTCGCGTTTCCACTGTCACTTCCGGGGCTTGATCGGGGCTTACTCGGGGCCAACGGCCAGGATTTCTGGCCCGTCAAATACCTTGGGCCAGCTCGGGCTAGAGGCGTGGTCAAGGTAAAAGGCAGAGTTTATCGGTGTTAGGGAAAGTTATAGTCTGCGGCAAGATGGACATTTCACTTTTTTATATCGCGAAAAATAAACGCTGCTCGAAATGGAGAATCGCCTGTACTGGTCTGTCGAATATACCAAAGCTCTTCTGAGCATTTGGGCAGAAGAAAGGGTACAACGTCAATTTGACGGCGTGTGCAGGAACGAGGACGTTATAAAATACATTACATCACATTCCACAAAGGACTAGACCAGGTATGTTTGCGTTTAATGTACCTGCTAAATAAATATATGTAACAAACTTTACAGTTTGGAATGCCAAATATCCTGCTAATTTTTGTGTCTGCTTTTACAGAGAGTCGCAAACGCAAAGCTGCAAATTTGGCATTAAGGGAGTTTTTGCAGTGTATGCGGGACATAACACAGCAACAGATGGAAGAAGAGCGGGAGCTGAGAAGAGAAGAAATGAAGAGAGAAATGATGATGAGACGAGAGGAATTGGACTATGATGCACAACTCAGACAGGAGGAGATGTCACAAAGACAGAAAGAATCTGAGTCTTTTGCATCAGTCTTCAGTAATTTGGCCGCAGCCCTCCTCCAGCGGAAGTAGATGGACAAAACATCTATCTTTCTGTTTGCCTTAATGCCTTAAAAGTTTATTGTGTAAATAGTAGGTCGCTACTTAAAATCACCTGCCGTTTCGTTTGTGTGCACATTTGTAATAGTACTTCTCAAAAGCACCTGTTTTGTTTCATTTGTATGTGTATGTATGCACATTTGTATGCACATTTTATAAGCACCTTTGTATTTTTGCACTCTGATGTGAACTTAATATATAAATAAAGTAATAGCTGTGTTATTATAACTGAGGCAAATGGAAATCATGCTTATTAAGGGGCACATTATCAAAAGCAAAATACACAATCTTATAGTAAAATATTATACACATATTATAAGGCATATATGTAAAATGAATGTTACTTGAATACATTCTTTATTAGTAATTCATTGTTGGTTCATGTTAGTTCACACTGCATATATGTTAGCAAAAAAAAAGTTTTTCTTATGAAAACCTATTGTAAAAGTTACCTACATGATAATAAACTAAAATATAAAGACTTTGTGACTCAGATAAGCCATCAAGGTAGGTATTGGTGTAGACAACCATGCATACTGATGGGCACATTATTTAAACGGCTTTCTGATGGGCACCTTTTGTATTCTGTAATGCAAATACGATCCTAGTCAGTAGAATGATAATTAAGCTATAACACATCTATTGGTATACACTACTATGCTTATTGATGGGCACATTATTTAAACGGCTGTCTGATGGGCACCTTCTGTATTCTGTAATACTGTAAACAGTTTCACATTTAAAAATACCATTAACAGAAGTGACCATATCTAAAAGCATTTGAACAGACATATACTTACAACTGCAATATATAAATAAAAACATACCTGTTAAACTGAGTATTTTTGATTTTATTTAAAAATAGTGAGAAGATTGTTTAATTGTATGTTATTTAAAAAAAAATATTGCAGTATTCACTCTGTATGCTTAAATGGCCTATTGCTTAATTGATCAAATAATGTCTGATGTAACCATGTACCGTTTGGGTTATACCAAATCTTTATTTCAAATATTTTATTTGTAACAAACACAATATAACAACAACTTAATTATTGCTGCTGCATGAACAACTGTTGCAGAGCACTTCTTGCATCTGAACGCTCATCACCAACATTGCAAGGTGAACGTTCAGCATCTCTATCACGATCACACCACTCTGGTATAAATCTGTCCATGTACAATTCACACAAGTTGTGCAGTGTACAGCATGTCTCCACCATATCAACAACAACATTTACATTGCAGTCATTTCGCTTACTGAGACACTTCCACCTTCCTTTCAACCTCCCAAACGCATGTTCAACCACACAACGGGCTCGACTTGTTCGCATGTTGTAAAGTTCATGGCCCTCTGTAAGCCTGCCAGTATCAGGATATGGTTTAAGCAACCATTTCTGCAATGGGTAAGCAGAATCACCAAGAATGAAGTAGCCAACATCAGTTCTTTTACTCTGCCAGAAAAACCATTACTGTTTGTGGCCCAAGCCCATAGGCGTGACTTTCTGAGGACACTAGCGTCGTGTTCTCTCCCTGGCTGTCCAACATTCAGGTCCCAGAACATCCCTTTGCCATCCACAGTTGCTTGTAAAATTATGGAGTGCCAACCTTTTCTGTTGTGGAAATCTGATTGATATTGTGGAGGTTTTAATATAGGGATGTGAGAACCATCAATAGCACCCACGCACTGTGGAATTCCAAACCTCTCTTCGAAGTAATCTGCCATCTCAGATAGTTTGTCCTGGTCTGGTGTTTTGATGAACTTGGGCCGAAGTATTGCAATTACAGCCTTACAAAAGTCATGCACACAGCGGCAAACAGAAGTCCGACTGACAGCAAACAGGTTGGCTACCGTCCTGTACTCTGTTGTTGATGCTAGTTTATACAATGCAATGGCTACCCGTTTCTCCAGAGGAATGCATAATCGATATGTTGTATCTTGTCGCTGTAGTGCAGGCTTCAGAGTTGTACAAATGTATGTGAGTGTTTCTCGGGAAACTCTGAAGTCACCCAGCCACTGCTCATCTGTAAATCTTTGAGCAGTGTTCTCCCACCAGTCACTTGTTCGCTGATAGGCCCACACCTCAGCGGTCCGCATTATATTGGTGTAGTAGTGATGCATCATCTGGAAAATAATAGAATGAAGTGTAAACATTAATTCCATAATTATGTTACAGATCTGTACATGAACATAAATGAAAGGCACTTCTACAGCATTTATAAATATTTTCTAACCCATTTACTAATACATTATTTATTACACTCCAATGTTTTATTTGTTAAAATCCATTAACGCACTGTGAACTAACATGAACAAAGTGGTACTATAAACATTAGGCTACTTCCCGGTAACACTTTAAAATACGGATCCTTCGTTAATGAATAACTACACAGGAACAAATGAGTAACACAATATTAACAATCTAGTAACTACAATTAACTAACAAGTAACTCTGATTAACGAATTAGAAAGTAATAGCACACAGATTTAAGTGGTAGTTCACTATTAACTAATCAATAACTACTATTTTTTTAATACTTCCCAGAGAACTACTGAATTTTTTACAGATTTAAGTGGTAGTTCACTAATAACTAATCAATAACTACAATTTTTTAATACTTCCCAGAGAAATAATGAAAAAAATTCACAATTCATGCAAAACTTAATAACTAATGCAGGACAAATTACTAGCACTAGATTAACATTACTGCTAGATACTGTACACTAATTATCAATATGTAGTAGCGTAGCAGACTTATGATTTGGGAAAGCTGTCAATAATTAGCCTATGCACTGCTGTCTTTTAGAGAACTATTCATAAACTAAATAATTTTTAAGAATTGTTTTTATAAATGCACTTGTCTGGAACACTTACCCTGTGGCCGATTTTCCGGCATTCCTCTGGACTGGCTTTGAATAACTAGACTCATCATGGTGAGTACTGGAACATACTGAGTCATCAGCCATCCAAATACCAGTTATTTTATTATTTAACCTACCTCTCAAAATTGTTTTTATGTATGTCTCTTTGTTCATATGTATATATATATATATATATATAAACATGTGTGTGTATATATATCCTGTGAATGATTAGATGATTCTACCCTTTCGGGTTGGCTCTTCATTAGTAACTACAGCATGGAATCATGATAACTAGTAATGACTCAAGTGTTAATGCATACTTTTATAGGACTTACAAATTATTTGGATCCGTATTCTAAAGTGAAGATCATGTTAACTAACTAGTAATGACTCAAGTGTTACTACATACCTCTATAGGAACTACTAATTATTTGGATCCGTATTCTAAAGTGAAGATCATGTTAACTAACTAGTAATGACTCAAGTGTTACTACATACCCCTATAGGAACTACTAATTATTTGGATCCGTATTCTAAAGTGAAGATCATGTTAACTAACTAGTAATGACTCAAGTGTCTCAAATGACTCAAGCTATAATAAAATAACTGGTATTTGGATGGCTGATGACTCAGTATGTTCCAGTAATCACCATGATGAGTCTAGTTATTCAAAGCCAGTCCAGAGGAATGCCGGAAAATCGGCCACAGGGTAAGTGTTCCAGACAAGTGCATTTATAAAAACAATTCTTAAAAATTATTTAGTTTATGAATAGTTCTCTAAAAGACAGCAGTGCATAGGCTAATTATTGACAGCTTTCCCAAATCATAAGTCTGCTACGCTATTACATATTTATAATTAGTGTACAGTATCTAGCAGTAATGTTAATCTAGTGCTAGTAATTTGTCCTGCATTAGTTATTAATTAGTTTTGCATGAATTGTGAATTTTTTTCATTATTTCTCTGGGAAGTATTAAAAAATAGTAGTTATTGATTAGTTATTAGTGAACTACCACTTAAATCTGTAAAAAAAATTCAGTAGTTCTCTGTGAAGTATTAAAAAATAGTAGTTATTGATTAGTTAATAGTGAACTACCACTTAAATCTGTGTGCTATTACTTACTAATTCGTTAATCAGAGTTACTTGTTAGTTAATTGTAGTTACTAGATTGTTAATATTGTGTTACTCATTTGTTCCTGTGTAGTTATTCATTAACAAAGGATCCGTATTTTAAAGTGTTACCTACTTCCCTAATTATGTGAAATACATATGCATATACATAATCATGGGTATAAAAAGATGTATTATCAGACAAATAATACAATGAAACTATAACATTACCTCCTAATTATATTAATATAGCAAGCAAGATATGATAAGCTAGCAAAATATTTGTGTCTTTTCAACAGACAGTAACGTAAAGACTATGTATCTGTAATCATATGCATATACATAATCATGGGTATAAATAGATGTATTATCAGACGAATAATGCAATGAAAGTTTAACATTACCTCCTAATTATATTAATAGAGCAAGCAAGATATGATAAGCTAGCAAAATAGTTGTGTCTTTTCAGCAGACAGTAACGTAAAGACAGTTAATGAAAGCTCATAAAAACAACTCCGTGTTCAAACAACTCACATAGACTACAAGATACGAATTAACTAAGTTAAACTATAAACGGAAATATTTACCGTTTCCATCCATTGCTGGCGACTCTGCATTCGCTGTAACCGAATCGCACGTCGTTGGATCGCTCTCTTTCATCTTGCAGCTAACATAAGCTTTTGGCGTTGTCGCCGCTGAACCTCCATCTTCTTATCTGGGCTTTGCTGCCTCATCTTCCACCAAGCAAAGACCAAAAAGAGCAAACAAACAGACGCTTCGGTGCTCTCCATCTTGATCGTTCAGTAATTTTAGCTAGCTAATGTCCTGCCTGAATGAACTTCATAATTCCCGCTGAAATAGGTGGGGTTGTATGACGTTTGATCCAAGAAGGCGTGTTATGGGCGGGGTTTAGGGCAGCGCTGCAGGGCTAATGGCCCGGCAGTGGAAACGCAAGCACGGTGCTTGAGGCCCGAGGCCACTGGCCCGGCTCGGCTCGCTGTTAGCCCTGGCCTGGCCCTGGCCCGACATTGGAAACGCGGCTAATGGCCCAGTGGAACACCACAAGTGTAACTCTGTGCCATATTGTACAAAATAAAAGTTTTTCAAAACAAAATTCCTGGTGAAAAATTAAAGTACACTAGTGTGATCAACAGTGCCAATTTTCTTCAGATTTTATTTTATTTTTCCAAAAATTATTCAAAAATATTTTTTTTTTACTCAAAAAATGAGATGCCTACTCTCAGATAAATGAGGCCCACAATTAATCAGATGCAAATGGAAATACAAAACCAGTCCTAATTGAAAGAGAACAAGTTGAAAAAAAGATTGAATCCAAGATTGGGTGAAAATATGGTATAATGAGTGATTTATAAGCAATTTCTTATAGGCAGGTCATTTTGACCCGGGAAGACCACAAGTGTGACTATGTACCATTTTTTACAAAATAAAAGTTTTTCAAAACAAACTTCCCGGTGAAACATTAAAGTAGACTAGTGTGATCAACAGTACCAATTTTCAAAAAAAAAAAAAAAATTCCAAAATTATTAAAAAATTTAGTTTTCTTTACTCAAAAAATGAGATGCCTACTCTCAGATAAATGAGGCCCACGATTAATCAGATGCAAATGAAAATACAAAACCAGTCCTAATTGAACGAGAACAAGTTGACAAAAAGATTGAATCCAAGATTTTGTGAAAATATGGTATAATGAGTGATTTATAAGAAAATTTTCAAAAAACATTTGAGAAGTAGTTATACCCTTTGGGAACAAAGTCACTAAGTTTCAGTCCAATGCAATAACATTAACTAGTATTTTTACTACTAGTTTGACCTGAACGACATCTACTTCAGATTTCTAACCTTCCGCACCACAGGCCATCATGTGTGTTGCGTTTGAGGGTTTGAAGTATCAGTACAGAGTCCTACCCTTCGTGTGCTCCATAAGCCAGTTGGGTTTTCACGTCAACTGGGAGAGAGTAATCTCGCCCATGGGCTGAGTATCTCTTTTCCGGTATGGAGATGGACCCGGTCCAACAAACCTCTTCAAGAAGAGAGTGTGTCCGGTCGGTGCTATGGAAGTGAGAAGAGGCTCCTGGGGCATATGGCAGACGCAGCCACATGGCTTCCTCCATATGAAGACTGCTTCAGCACTGGCTTCATGGTCGAGTCCCGAGGTGACCGTGGCAGAGCAGCATGCCCTGTGTGACAACAGTTCACCTCGGCCTGCCGCCAAACCCTCAGCCCATGATCAGACCCTTCGTTTTTTTTGGGGCCAACCGCTCCTAGAACAAGGTCCACTAAGACCGACTGAGGGGCCATGTACAAAGGGCATGCTTTAACGGAGGCCTGGGCGACCTCCGACTGCATTGGCATTCATTGCCTCGAGTTGTTGCAGTTCACCTCGCTTTGAGCCACCGCTGCTCAGCGAGCTGGTACTGGTCTGAAAAGACAGCATCGCGACCGTTGCGCTAAGCTTCCCTCGCATGTCACAACTCGCACGTCACCTCCTCCTTGGAGTCAGAAGCTTCTGAGGTCGCTTCATTCCAATACTTTTTCCGGCCTGCTCAATCGTGCCGCTGACGAGCCTCACGACAGCCTATGGCCAGGGAGAGTGGAGACTCCATGCCCAGGCAGTCCAGTTGGGCAGGGACCACTTTGCACAGTTACATCTGTTTGGCTCTCCGGATTCATTCCTCTGCCAATTGTGTTCTTTCTGTCCGAGCGGACAACCCTTGGACAGACACTGGTTCTCAGCTGGCCCCGGGGCTCCCCTCGACAGCTTCCTGACTTTCCCCTGAAAACATTGTCAGGGACGGGGCATGATGGCACCCGCGTTCTGACCCTTGGAGGGATTTCAGACCGGTCCTAAATTTGGACGGGGAGGTTCAGGTAACTACCGCAGGATTATGTGGTACTCACCATCACTTCTGCGAGAGCACCCCCTAAGAGGAAGTTTTGCTTAGGCCAAATAGAAGTGGAACCTATTTGTTGAGTGAGTCTTCTCTCCGTGAGGAGATCCTGAAGGCGTTCGGTCATTTCAGTGCTCTCTTTCCTGCAAGATGGGCTGGAGTGAGAGCTGTGTCCTCCACCCTCAGAATGATGTTGCCTCTAGTTTTTGACGCACATCATGATGCAGTAGCATGGGAAGCACATCCTGATCGTAAGGTTCCTGAGGGAGCAAGGGAAATTAATCTGCTTTGCGCCCCTCTTGGGCCTTATCTCTGGTGCTACTGCACTGCAGAGACCGCCCTTGAAGCCACTGCAGGCAGTGAGCTAAAAATTCTGTTTTTAAAGAAACAGTTCTCCTGCTCACATGGCCTCTACTAGAGGGTAGGGACTTGCTCGCTTTCCGTCAACGAGTTGTGCCTGGAATTCGGACAGGCTAACTCTCACGAGCTGAGACCCCAGCCTGGATATGTGCCCAAGGTTCCTACCTCTCCCTAAAGGTGGGACCAGGTAGTGAGCCTGCAAGCGCTGACCCGGAGGAGGCAGATCCAGCCCTGGCTTTCTCTGTCTGTCCGCTTCGTTGCGGTTATATGTGCACAGAACGCAAGTCTTAGGACCTCAGACCAGCTCTTGTCTGTTAAGGAAATCAGCAGAAAGAGAAGGCTGTTTCCAAGCGAGATTGGCCCGCTGGAATGGTGGCTGCCTTCATCTTGGTGAAATTCCCAAGATGCATGTGTCCACCTAAGTGGTGAGCTTCTCTGAAGTGAGTGTGTGCTCCCGCTGAGGCGTTGACACAGCGTGCTTCGCTGACAAATTTTCTAGAGTTGGGTGCTGGGCGACAACTACAGTCGAACCGCTGCTTCCCGTGGGCTCCCTTCTCAGATGCCAGTTTCACTGAGCCCGGTTCGAAGTGTCGGCTTGCTGCGCCATTCCCCTGCTTGGACTGGATATGTTCGCAATTCTTGCTCCAGTAGAGTTCCCTCTGAAACTGAACCCTGTTGAGTTCCTCCACACCCTCCGGCGACGGACGCGGTGGAGCATCCAAAGCCAGGCCTACCGCTCGTATGCACTGGTGGAACTTGTGCTAGGCTGGGTCCATATGTTGCGATCCCTACGTTGTGATCCCTACGATGATCCCATATGTGTATTCAGAGCGCAGCTGCTTTTACATCTCAAATTGACTGAATCTCCCTCTGTTACTCTCTCAGGAGACTCCACCTGAAGATCTGAACACAACACACACATTATATCTAGTGCTGCTGTCATACACTGATTATTATTCAACATAATGTACAGAAGAAGAGATAAACCAAAGTCACCTGTGACATAGGGGGCCCTATTTTAACGATCTGAAACGCAAGTGTCAAAGCGCAGAGCGCAAGTAACTTTGTGGGCGGGTCTTGGCGCTGTTGCTATTTTCCCGGCGGGATAAATGACTCTTGCGCCTGGCGCAAATCTAAAAGGGGTTGGTCTGAAGTAGCTTCATTATTCATAGGTGTGGTTTGGGCGTAACGTGAAATAAACCAATCAGAGCGACATCTCACATTCCCTTTAAGAGCAGGCGCGCTTGTTCTAAAGCGGATTCCTATTATAACGGCGGATTTGCCAGGCGCACGACAGGAGCGGTTCACAGCCGAGGAGACCGACGTTCCCGTCAGGGACGTTGGGGATGGAGAAACACACCCAAATTAACTTCAGTTAAACAGGCGTATGATAATTTGGGTAAATGTGTAAGCTAGATGTATGCTTTTATAATAAACTGTCTATCTATCTATCTATCTATCTATCTATCTATCTATCTATCTATCTATCTATCTATCTATCTTTCGTAATAATGTATGATTTGCAAAAATGATAACTGCTGCGTCTGTGTGTAGATGAGAGAATCAAAGTGTATGCGCGTTGTGCACACGCTCCATTGATTAAGGCCAAGCATGCGCCCTTAAAATAGCATATGAATAACATGCGCAACGCGCCACTGACTTTAAACTGGTTTTTTTTCGGTTAGTGGCGCAATTGTTTTCTAAACCTGTAAAATAGCATGAGGGAACATTTGCGCCGGAACACGCCTCCTCTTTGCGCTGAACCGCCCCGGGGAGCGCAAGTGTATTTCTTAGTTAACCGACGTGCTTCTGTGGAGGGAAAAGTCCGCTTTGCGCGGGTGCAAAATAGGAATGATACATGCGTCCGTGTACAAAGTCAATTGCGCTGGGCGCAAGATAGGGCCCTAAGAGTCACTCCAGGTTTACCAATCCATTTGTCTTTATCAGTGATGAATCTGAAATAGTAGGTGCTCATCCTTCAGTGTCACATGACTCAGTCTGATGTTGCAGTTCTGCTGTTTATCTCCCAGATACTGAAGCCTATTTTTATTAGTCCAGAACACTTTCATGATCTGATATCCAGTAGGGTATGTATAAGTGCATCTCATTATCACTGTTGAGTCCTTTAGTGCACAGATGTGTGAAGGATTGTAACTCACACCCCAATCATCACTAGAAACCCCTGAAACACAGAATTAATTTCGAACAATTTAGCAGCAGCTTGTGCATATAAAATTGCAGTATCAAATTTATCTTGAGTGTTTCTGAAGTGTTGCATTGACTAACCATGAATCATGAGAAGAACGATCAGAGGAAGAGGAGGAGCCATTCTGACTGATGTAACTATCAACACCTACAACAAATGTACAGTGGCTTATTTTTCAACTTAATATCTTGTCGGTTTGGTCTCACTGTTACACATATAGTTTTTCATATTCTCATTGCATTAAAAGTTTTATCAAATATATTATATACTGTATATGTCGGGGGGCGTGGTTCAGTGAAGTCTACAAAATAGGCCTACACATACCATACTCATCTTTGCACCAATAAAATGTGCAACACTTTATGTTTTTACTACCAAATTATATGTATCTAATTAATTTAAATTACAGTGGAATGTTTTCCTCTACATCTCGCTATTTCGGGGCACATGAGTTCCCGAACATAATGCATGATGGGATACGCTTAGCCTTGAATACTCCGAAGTGGTATTCGAGATAGTGTGGGTTTAGTGTGCATTAAGGGCACTGCACTTTGGCATTTTTGGCACTTTGGCACTAGCCTCCGTCAGCCCTGTGCTCTTCCTTCCTTATCAACAAACTTTGCTAAAGTATCAGCCTATTCTTGGGCCTACAGATGAAGACACTAGCTCAACATAAACCCCCTGTATCTTGACTATAGCTGCGCATTCACATGTACAAGTGTGTGGGTCACCTAATGTAGCATCAGTGACCTCATCTTCCTTTTCTTATGAAAATTGAGCACCATCTATTTTGAGATTGAACAAAGAACTAAAAGAGAAATACGCTCTAGTTCTTAGCTTAAAGTCAAACAGAAATCAATTAATCACATCTGGACCGTGTGAAATCCACATGAACCAGATTTGGGCCGGATCTGGGCTGATACTATGTTACTGTCTGGGGAAATACTTTATTTATGCAAGAAAATGACAGCAACCATCATTTTTGCACTGCTTGAGTATGGAACTGTCTAAAGCCTTCCCCCGTCCCCTTTTGATTGACAGCAGCTTTCATTATATAGTCAGCCTGTATTATACAGTTATCTGTTGTTAAAAGATTAAAGTTTTAAGGTGTTTTTCACCAACATACAAAACACTGCTAGAGAAAACTTTGTGCTATTGGACTTTTGATTTTAAACCATAAAGTTACTGAGACACAGTCCTGTGACAACTAGCCCCAACCAATCTCCCATAAATCCCCCACACTTAAGATATTTGACTGAAAAATTATAAAATCATGCTCTTACCCGTTTCACCAACACCCGTGACCAGTGACAGCACTACAAATGATCAGGATGAAACCAGTATAGGCGTTTTCACACACTGAATGACACGTGATTAACACATTATATTTTAATATGAGCTTATGACACCTCAACTAGTGCAGATCGAGCAGAGGAAGAGTTTTAACAGACAACATTAGACTAACCCTTACGAAAAAGAAGTTTATTCAAGTGTTCTATTAGTATACTTCTTTTAAACTAAAAATAAAAAAGTATACTTTCAGTCAACTTTTTATATACTTCTCAGAAATATACTTTATGTACTTCTCAGAAATGTACTTCAAATTGCACTTAAGTATACTTGACTTATACTGACAGAAAAGTCTAAGTATATTTGGCCTATACTTGTACTCAATCTTTTGATCGAGATATACTTAAAATTTTAATTATTCAAAGTATACTTGGCTTATAGTTGTGTTAACTCTTTTGATCGAGTAGCCTATAAATATACTTTTTTTACATCGTTTTTCATATACAGTCTTATGAAACTTTGTTTGAAAATATTGATTAAAATGTTGATATAAAACAGATATGTTTCTAATTCTGCGTATCTGAATTTTTGTGTAGGCTAGTTCACTGGAAGTGTACATATTTACTTTAATTAAACTTTTCCCCACCATTGACTAAATTTTCCAGCTATCCATGTTTTCACTGGTATACGGTAGGGGGCGCTATGACACATCTTCTAGTACAGAATCTCCGGATCAAAACATAGGAGAAAAAGAAGCTGAACCATGTGATAGAAGATTGCTCACTCAAATGTAAAATAATGTGATCATCAAACATTAAACAGCTTGTAAATCAAAACTGCTTAATGTTTCCAAATGAAATTAAGCGTAGGCCTAACCCATGAAGAGAAAACGACTGTGAAGCTTTGGGGGTGTTGGACTCGATCTACTCCACCTGTTTTGATCATCGTTCTGGATCTGATCAAGGCGTAGTCTTTGACAAAAATGTGATTTTCTCAACTATTTTCTCAACATTTTAACAAAATGTTGCCTTTCTTTATGAAACTTACTGACATTCGAGTGTTGATTAAAAGGATGCATGAAGCTAATAAAATGTTTTTTTTTTAAATTAAAGTAGAGTTAAAGGTATTTTTCAAGTATAAAAAATAACATTTGAACATAGTAGTATACTGTAGGCCTACTGCAAGTGCAAAAATTGTATATAAATAGTAAACTATAAGTATAATGTTAAGTTCACTTAAAGAAAACTTGTAGAATAAAACTACTAAACTAGTAGTTTACTGAGAGTAGACTAAAAGAGTAAAAATAATATATAAATGGTAAACTATTAGTATAATGTTAAGTTCACTTAAAGAAAACTACCAGTTACAAGTTTTCTTTAAGTGAACTTAACATCATGCTTATAGTTTACCATTTATATATTATTTTTACTCTTTTAGTGTACTCTCAGTAAACTTGTAGTATAAAACTACTAAACTAGTAGTTTACTGAGAGTACATTAAACGAAAACTTGTAGTATAAAACTACTAAACTAGTAGTTTACTGAGAGTATACTTCAAAGTTGCTACAAGTATTAAAATAGTAAACTACTAGTATACTCATAAGTTCACTTGCAGTACAAATGAGAAACATAATTATGAACTAGTTGTGCACTTAAAGTTTACTACTGTTACACTTATAGTACACTTAAACATATACTTTTATATACTTCAAGTGGGCCGATTTAGTCCCAAGCGGTATTAAAATAGTACACTTACAAGTTTACTACTAGTACATATTGACATTAGTATACTTACTACATAAAGTATACTTAAAAATATACTTGAACATTACTCAAGTATACTCCATAAAATGAACTTGAAGTATACTTTTTTTTTCGTAAGGGAAGGCATAAACATTAAACTGAGAGAAACTTTATATCAGTCCATGTTTTCAAACTTGGGAATATTTGGCTAGCATCGCCAACTGTGCACTTGATAAACCTCCAATTTACTGATTTATTAATAGCAACCTGAAGTGTTAAATAAACAAATAACTTAAAACACACTGATGAAACATAATTGATTAATCTGAATGTTTTTATCATGAGAACTTCTAAAGCATTTTTTTTTGTCAGCGGCCTTGTTCTTCTTGAATGCATCACGTCTCTAAAAAAACCTTCATAAGCGATGCTTTGCTCACAGGCTGAGGTGCGATAATGGAATCATGGTGGTCTTCATGGCACTGGAGCACTTCTTTACATCCACTATACAGACTGGCGTACCAGATCCTCCTGTGGTCCCCAGGGAAGGGGCAGTGCACATCCCAGGATACCAAAATATAGGAGCAGACATCCTGTCGAGGCTGCGTCTGTGTGCATTTCCCCCAGTTGCTCTGCTCCTGGAGTTCTGGAGAAAGTCCGCCAGGATGGAATAAGTCTACTGCTTGTAGCACCACGCTGGCCAAGCCGAATTAGTTTCTCGGACCTAGTGTCTCTCCTCAAAGGCTCTCGCTTGGAGATTCCGGTCAGGAAGGATCTGTCCAGAATGTGGAACCTGTGGGTTTGGCCTCTGAGGGGGCTCAACTCATAGATGCTGGTCTCTCAACTGAGGTTGTAGAGACCATACTTCACTCCAGAGCTCCTTCCACTAGGAAACTATACGCCATGAAGTGGAAGGTCTTCACTTCTTGGTGTAGTGGGCGACACTGGGATCCAGTTAACTGCCCAGTTCAGTACTTGAGTTTCTGCAAGATCGCTTTTCAGCAGGGCTATCTCCCTTCACCCTAAAAGTATACATGGCGGCCATATCGGCTTACCACGCCCCTGAGGACCCTCAGATAACTGGTTTCCTTCGTGGTACACTGAGGCTGAGGCCTGCGACTCGAACTAGGGTTCCTGCCTGGGACCTGGCTATAGTCTTAGAGGGCTAGTCTGTGGCTCCCTTTTAGCCCCTTGATACGGTTTCATTAAAGTTTCTGACTTACAAGTCTATCTTCCTTCTGGCTATTTCTTCTCTAAAAAGAGTTGGAGACCTTCAGGCCCTTTTGGTTTCTCCCACCTGCCTTGAGTTTGCACCTGGGATGGTCAAGGCATTTATCTATCCTAAACCGGGCCATGTCCCTAAAGTGACAATCAACGTGCCACGGCCTATCGTGTTGCAAGCCTTCTGTCCTCCTCCCTTCATAAATCAGGATCAGGAAAAGCTGAACCTCCTCTGTCCAGTTGCTATGTCCACAGAGCTGCCCTGTGGAGAAAATCGAATCAGCTGTTTGTCTGTTTTGGATCACCTAAGAAAGGTCTTCCTGCTTCTAAACAGACAGTCAGCAATTGGACAGTCGAGGCTATCTCTCTTGCCTATGAGGTCTCTGGCCAGCCTTCACCTTTGGCTGTCAGAGCTTGTTCTACTAGGAGTATGGCGGCCTCTAAAGCCTTAATTTCTGGTGTTTCCCTTCAAGAGGTTTGTGATGCGGCGGGCTGGTCGTCCCCGCTCACATTTGTGAGGTTTTACAGCCTGGACCTGGATACTGCCCCAGGTTCAGAGGTGCTTATGTCTTAGTTGCCACAGTTTCACATGACAGGCACTTGAAAATATGGAGTTTGGGTAATGTCGTTCCGAAAAGGGAACGTCTCAGGTTACAACTGTAACCCTAGTTCCCTGAGAAGGGAATGAGATGCTGTGTCGCCCTGCCATACTTCCTTCATCCCTGTGATCGACTTGCTTCGGCTACTTCGAAGCTAATGCCGGTCAGACCGGATGTGCTTTTAACCTTTCCTGGTCGTGATGTCACCCGCCCATGACGTTCACTCTCGCCATTGGACTAGTTGACATACACACTTCAGACGCAATCACGCATTCCCAAAGCGTCATCGACGCAGCATCTCGTTCCCTTCTCAGGGGACTAGGGTTACAGTCATAACTTGAGACATTTTCGACGTCGTAGAAGGAATACGAACTAACTTCATGTTGTTGTATATTAAGGATTTTTTTTTATATTGTTGTTCCGAACAGCATCGAGATTGCGAGTGTAATTTTCTGCAGTAATCCTTCATGAATAATCTTATCTAGTTTGATCTTTTCGTTTTTTCTCTAGCAATCTCTAAGTGCAATGTATCTGTTATACTGTTATTCTGATTTATTGAATGTCAGAAAAGTGTGGAATTTTACAACTAGAGACTTATTTTTTTCTGCCTTTTATTGGAAACACCAACAATATGGATACTCATGGTTAAAAACATTAATAATCTAAATGAAATAAGATTCATACATGATAAAAAAGCAAAAAGTAAAAACACTTTATTTATTGAAAAATTACACACTTTTACATAAATTCATAAACCATTTACTTTCATTATCGCACATCCATCTATAAAATGATCGCCTGATTACTTCAGTCACACAGATTCACTCCTGTCAATCATTCAGGGCTCCTCCCACAAAGAGATGCATAAAGGCTGTAATATTTACTGTGTCCAAAACACTACATCCTCTTCTTGTTAGGCTGAATAAGAAAGAAAGAAAGAAAGAAAGTGAAAACATTAATAATGAAATATTTAGGCAAGGCAAGTTTATTTATATAGCACATTTCATACACAATGGCAATTCAAAGTGCTTTACATAGAATAAATTAAAATAATAAAAGAAATAAGAATAATTAAAACAGTTTAGAAAAATAAAATAAAATACAGTACAGTACAAACAGTCGGACGAACAGTGGCACAGTGCTCATTCAGTAAATGCATAGCTAAACAGAAGTGTTTTGAGTCTGGATTTGAATATGACTACTGTAGGAGCACGTCTGATCTCTTCTGGAAGCTGGTTCCAGCTGTGGCTGGCATAATAGCTAAAAGCAGACTCACCATGCTTAGAGTGAACCCTTGGTATTTCTAGCTGATATGATCCTAATGATCTGAGTGATCTGTTGGGTTTATATTCAGTGAGCATATCTGCAATATATTGTGATCCTAGGCCATTGAATGATTTATATACCAGTAATAATACTTTAAAATCAATCCTAAATCTAACTGGGAGCCAGTGTAAAGACCTGAGGACTGGTGTGATGTGTTCATATTTTCTGGTTCTGCTCAGAATCCTGGCGGCAGCGTTCTGTATGAGCTGCAACTGTCTTATGGTCTTTTTGGGAAGTCCAGTGAGGAGTCCATTACAATAATCCACCCTGCTGGTGATGAAAGCATGCACAAGTTTCTCTAAGTCTTGTCTGGAAACAAAGCATCTTATTCTTGCAATATTTTTCAGATGATATGCTGATTTAGTTATTGCTTTGACATGACTACTGAAACTAAGGTCTGACTCTAGTGTCACACCAAGATTCCTGACTTGATGTTTAGTTGTTTGACCCCTAGAGTGAAGGTATGCGTTCACCTTGAGAACTTCATCTTTGTTTCCAAACGCAATGACTTCAGTTTTGTCTTTGTTTAACTGAAGAAAGTTTTGACACATCCAACTGTTGACTTCATCAATGCATTGGCACAGGGAGTCAATGGGGCTGTAATCGTTAGGCGATAGGGCTAAGTAGATCTGTGTGTCGTCTGCATAGCTGTGGTAAGCAATTTGGTTCTTTCTCATTATTTGGCTCATTGGGAGCATATACAGGTTGAACAGGAGTGGTGCAAGAATTGAGCCTTGAGGGACTCCGCATGTCATGGATGTCCACTCTGACTTATGGTCTCCTATACTCACATAATAACCTCTCCCATCTAAGTATGACCTGAACCATTTTAGGACTATCCCAGAAATCCCCACCCAGTTTTCCAGCCTGTCCAGAAGTATGTTATGATCGACTGTGTCAAATGCAGCACTGAGGTCGAGTAGTACCAGCACTGATAATTTGCCAAAATCAGTATTTAAGCGAATATCGTTTATTATCTTTATGAGCGCTGTCTCTGTGCTGTGGTGCGGTCGGAAACCAGATTGAAAATTGTCAAAGGATCCATTCAAGCTCAAGAATTTGTTCAGCTGATTGAAGACAACTTTTTCAATGATCTTGCCTATGAAAGGAAGATTTGAGATCGGTCTATAGTTGCTTAATATGGTCTTATCCAGATTGCTCTTTTTCAGGAGGGGCTTGACAACTGCAGTTTTCAGGGAGATTGGAAAACTCCCAGAGAGAAGTGAGGCATTTACCACTTCTAGAAGATCTGCTTCTAAACTGTTTAACACACTTTTAAAAAATGATGTGGGAAGTGTGTCAAGAGCGCAGATTTAAATAAAAGCATCAACAACATGTGTCATAAGGAAAGGCTAATAGATTGGGTTTTGTCTCTATCTAGTGGGTATTCTTACTTACTGGAAGATTTTCATACAGAGACGGGTCCAGTTCAGGTTTACAGTCGTCAAGTTGAGCAGCCTTTATGAATGAAGGCAAAGTAAAACCGAGAGTGTGTTATTTAAATTCCCATATTCATAGTCAATATAGATATTTCCATATTTTAATTTATTTTGGCTAAAGGTGAAGAGAGTTTAGTCTTCTGTAGGAAACACTTACCGTTACATTCTCATACACAGGATCACTCAATTCAACATCATAAGTGTCGCGTTTGTCATGATCAGGTCTGGAATGATTCATCTTTGCAATTAAAGAAAAAAACAGAATAAAGAAAAAATAAATAACGTCTATAAACAACTCACTAGAAAAAGTCACTGCTACATTCAGACTTTCAATCATTTAGATACCAATTCATTTCCCTGATCAGTAAACTTCTGATAATTATTCTCACCTGAGACTCCTGTGTGTCATTTCTCTTTTTCATCCTCCTGGTTCCCCTTTAAAGACAGTGATTTGACACAATTACAGCCAATCAGATTCAGAAATTATTTGATGTTTAATACACAGAAATGATTTTAACTAATGGTATTTCTCTATAGGATGTGGCACTGCCACTTTGAAGGTGATTTTCAATCTCCCGTTCGGGGCGATTCTGCAGACCACCAGAGAAAACATGGGCGAAATTACTTTCAAAAACGCGCTTTCTACAGATACGAGTTGATTATTAGCTTATTTGTGCATGGCATTTGTGGGAGGAGGAAGAGGAGCACAGCTAATGTATGTAGGACGTATGAACGGCGGACGAAGTAGCTGTCAGTGTGGAAAGAAAGAATGGGAAATGTTGCCTTAGTTCACGTTCATCACGACCAGAGACAAACCTACATTAAGTGTGTGGGTCCCAGGGAAAATTAGTTAATGAGGCCCTTCTAAAAGATTTTTTTAACAAACATAAAGTGCTTATTTTTTAATAAACAAAACGTCAATCTTCATCTTTATAGTAGAAGATACAATACAATCTTCACCATAAAAACTGTGCTTTGTGTGGTGGTGACAGGAACAAGCTCTTTAATCTTTATTTTAATAGTTCATGATGTCTCACTGAATTAACAACTTTCTAACTCAGTCATTCATTCACACACACGAGAGAGTACCACAGACACACATCTTACCAAATCACTAACATCGTAATGATCACTGCAGCTCCACAAACCCCTCCAATGGATATGTATAATATCACCAGACGTCCTGCAACTGAGACAAAAGAGTAAAACGTCTGAACAGATTAATTTGAATCACTATAATCATCAACTTTATTTCCAGACTCATGGTCCATACAGAAGGCATGCAACCTACGACGCTGCCTGTACACTGTAAAAAATATTTTTGCAATTTAGTTATTTCAACTTATTTTTGTGTGTAGTGATAACTAGATTGTCCAGACAACAAGAAATTGTAAGTTTTCTTGTCCTCAACTAGACTGAAAGTTGAATGAACAACTTAAATTGTTATTTCAAAAATGTATGTTTAAACAACTGCACTAGATTTTCTGTTGAATTAACAAGGACAATTATTATTTTAACTTATAAATGTAAGTTGAATCAACTGCACAAAATTTTCTGCAGGTTTTACTTCAATTATACTCTAATGCTTTAATAGAAGTAAATTTACTTTGTAAAATAAATTTAGTAAACTAAACTTAATTTATCTATATATCTTGCTGTCTGGTAGACTGCATTAACACCTAAACTTCAATTTTATTTTAGTGTGTACATTAAAAACATTACTGTTATTTACAAATATGAGCACAGATTAATTCAATTACACAAAAAAATGTGTCTAGCTGTTTCAGTTTTTATTCATGGTCAGATTCAATCCATCATGGGCGGATTTGAGCGATTCATGAAAATGAACCTCTCAAGATGATTCAGTGAATAATTTTTTTTCTCTGAGAATTTTCGAGAGAAGCCCTCGGAAACCGGATGATTTTCCATGTTGGATACGTGTGTTCAGAAGGAGTGATACAGAGCAAGTGTGACATTTTATATTGTGAAAGTGAATGCAAGTTTTTAGTTCGTAATAAGCATTTTATAGTCTTGTGTTATCAAATATTACAGATTTGTAAAGCACACAATTAAATGTTTGTTACAGTCACAGTGTAAATATTGTTAAATCTATATAAATCATACATTAAATTGTGCAAATGACAATTAGTAAAAGCAGATTTTTTTAATTATATTATCCATTTCGAGTCAGAGTGTTTTTGCGCATAGAAGATTCGCTGATTTTACTTCCTTGTGTTCAAGCTTCAGTCAGTTGATTAAAGCTGCTCGTTCACCAACCGGACCAAACCGGATTTTTTTTTTTAACCTCAGTTTCATCTCAGTTGCAGAGAGCCAGATATAGGTAAGTTTTCACCACAATCTTTGAATTAAAAAAAGTAACTGTCAAATTGAATCGATATGGGTGATATAAATAGCAAGTAATACGTCTGTGGTTTGAAATGTCACAGGTTTCATCAGTGGCGGCTGGTGATGGAAAAAGTAGGGGGGGCTGAGGTACAATGTGGTTTTAAAATTTGTATTTGAACAATTAAACAGTTGCTGCTGTTTATTTATTACATTAACACCAAAGTAACAGCTCAAAAACAAATAGCATCTAATGTAATTATTAAAGCATGAATTTAGAATTTAATTTTAATTTAATTTTTATATAAAATGTTTCATATCTTGAACACCGTTTTCACACCAGGCTCGATCGGTCGCTGCAGTTTTAAAAAGCAAACAAGGGAAGCAAAACAGCACGTTAGTTACTCCGCAGCCGGTTAGCCACGGCTTCCTAGTGTACCGTGTCCGTGACGCTTCCTTGTCTTTCACCTGCTGTCTGATGTTAATTTGTGGCTGGTCCGGTCCCATTTCTTTTATTTTTTGTTTTTCAGCCAGTGGTCTTCTTTCAAACGGAGTTTGAAGAAGAGATTGCACGGTCTCTTTCTCGTGTGTCGCCCGCGCCGCCATTGTCAACTTGTAAAGAAAGACTGGCTCCGCCCGCCGAATCTCACTGCCACGTGACCACACCAAGTAGAGTAAAAGTCCATGTTATTCTCCGATGGGCGCAGAGGCAAAGCGCCCATCGGAGAATTATTACTGCGCGTCACTGATTGGTTGAATTGATCATATTTAGTGACGTTTTATAGCATATCAGAGCTCCATTGGTTAGATAGTGAGGGCGCCCTTTCTCGGCGCCCCGAGCATAAAACTACACAGCACACGATGAAGCTGGCAGACAAAAAGACCCCCCCTCCCCCTCCTTCTAGTGTGTAAAACACGTACACGTGTACAGAAGAAAGTCATGTTTTTGTCAAACAAAAAAAAAAAAAGTTTTTTATTTATTTATTTTTTACAACTTGGTAGGAGGAGGGGCGGCGCCCGAGCGCCCATAATAGACCAGCCGCCACTGGGTTTCATACTATTCAGTGTTTGGATTTTGCCGGCCTCGCGCCATTTCGTTGCGCTTTTGTTCATGGTTTAAGAAATCTTGATAATAGGGTGAATTACTCACGATGTTGTCACCAATTTAAGATTATTGAGTGTATTTCGAATCTGTCATGCATTAATCATTTCTTGTAAAATAATTCTGTAATTACTCACCCTCATGTTGTTCCAACCCCGTAAGACTTTCGTTCATCTTCGGAACACAAATTAAGATATTTTTGATTAAATCTGTTAGCTGTCTTACTCCTCCATAGGCTTAGGCAATTTCATTCTGCTGGTCCAGAAAAGTTAGTACACACATTGTTAAAATAGTCCAAGTGACTACAGTGGCTCAACCTTATAGTTTATCAAGCGACGAGAATACTTTTTGTGCGCAAAAAACAAACAAAAATACCGACTTTATTCAACTCTTCATTTTCTTCCGTGTGGGCCTCTGACGTGAGTTCACGAGAGCACAACAACGCATGCGCGAGAACTGAGAAGATGGCGCAGATGGGCCTCGATGTAGTGTTTAAAATGTTTCTAAAGTGTGCATTTCCTGGATGTCCGAATCGTGAGAAACCAACGAGAAAACGTAAAAGTGCCTTACCAGTGCCGCAAAATTAATGGCTTACCTTTCACACTTTCCCATCAAATGATCGCGAGCGTCATCTTCTCAGTTCTCGCACATGCGTCGTGGCGCTCTCGTGAACTCATTCAGAGGCCCACACGGAAAGAAAATGAATAGTTGAAAAAAGTCGTTTTTTTTTTTTTTTGAAAAAAAAGTATTCTCGTCGCTTGATAAACTTAAGGTTGAGCCACTGTAGTCACTTGGACTATTGTAACGATGTTTTTACTAACCTTTCTGGGCTGGCAGATATCGATTACCTAGCAGCCTATGAAGGAGTGCTCTCAGATTTCATTAAAAATATCTTAATTTGTGTTCCGAAGATGAATGAAAGTCTTACGGGGTTGGAACAACACCTTTAATGCTTTTCAGAGTTTCTTTTTGAAAGGAATGTTGTGAACAGGATGTTTCATTTGTTGGTATGTTGTGGGAGTGGCATTTTAGAGTGTTTAGTTTAAATGATGAATTTGTTGAAGCTTGAGAACATAAATACTTGGTAACTTATTTGATATTAAAATGGCATTTAAGCCAATTCATAGGTCTTTAATGTGTTTAACAATGTTTTAACGGTTTCTTTTGGAACAAAGGATGTTTCTATATTGAATGCTGTGGGTTGATCTTGTTTAATGTTATGTAACAGATTAATCCACAAGACATGCATTGAGACAGGTGTAAAATATCTTTCCATGAGGTTGTTTTCTGCAATTTCAGTGCAGTTCATTGCAAAATAATTTGTATTGTATATAACACCTGATGTACTCGTTACATCATAAGAAGAATGGCATCTACACTAATGTTAGTCTTTCTGTTTATTCCAAGGTTTACTGAAGTCAGCCGGATCCGGGCCGTATCAGATCAGGTGGTGGACCTGCGCCTGGACCCATCCACAACGCATCCCTGAAGTGCCAGCCTCATCAGCCCTGTGAAGGCCTCATCGACACAACAGCCATCAGCACTGATCCTCAACAGACTCGTCTACATACCGGCATGACTCCGACTTCCAATCAGATGGAACTGGATAAATATTCTGAATGTTCTGATCCAATCTGACTTCTGATCTGTAATGCTGCCAGAATCATAATCATACACTGTTCGTTCATTGGCCAGAGGAGAACTGGCCCCCGACTGAGCCTGGGTTCTCCCAAGGTTTTTTTCTCCATTCTGTCACCTGATGGAGTTTAGGTTCCTTGCCACTGTTGCCTTGGCTTTTGGCTTGCTTAGTTGGGGACATTTAATATTCAACAATATTATTGATCTGCCTTACTTAAGGTGGAAGATGACGCAATTTTCTTCTAGAAACAAACTGTGTTGTATTATTTTCATGTTATCACTGTGAATCTGCTTTGATACAATCTGTATTGTAAAAAGTGCTATATAAATAAAGGTGACTTTTAACGAGGGTTACATTAGTAACCGAGACGTTCCCTTTCAGTCGCTCACGTTCGACGTAACGGAGTCACTTGGACCCGGCACGAGCCACTCTGCCACGCCCATCTCAGGACTCGATCGTGGAGCCAGTGTTGGAGCGGCCTCATATGAAGCAATCCGAGCGGCGTTACCGCGGCTGCAGATGCCATATGCCCCAGGAGCCTCTGAAAAAGTTTCAGTGGTGCCGCTGTTCTGCGTCTGAGCGTGCTCACGCAGTTCAGCACTGACTGGACACGGGCCTCGGTGAGGCGCGCTGTCATGTTGATCGAGTCCAACTCCATACAGAGAAAAGAGATCCTCTGCCCGGGGGTGAGTTTGCTCTTTTCCCAGTTGACCCGAAGCCCTAGGTGGCTGAGGTGACTGAGCACCATGTCCCTGTGTTCGCACAACTGCTCTCTCGACTGGGCTAGAATAAGCCAGTCGTCGAGGTAGTTGAGAATGCAAACACCACGCTCGCACATGGGAGCAATGGCCGCCTCAGGGCCTCAATGGGTGACAGGGCCAGCCCGAAGGGTAAGACTTTGTACTGATATGCCCGTCCCTCGAACGCAAAGCGAAGAAACGGTCTGTGTCGAGGGAGAATCGAGACATGAAAGTACACGTCCTTCAGGTCGATCGCTGCAAACCAATCTTGGGGACGGATGCATTGGAAATGTGTTTCTGCGTAGGCATCTTGAACGGCAGCCTGTGAAGGGACCGGTTCAGGACACGCAGGTCCAAGATAGGTCATAACCCACCGCTTTTCTTGGGTACAATGAAGTATGGGCTGAAGAAGCCGTCTTCATATCGGCTGGAGGGACTGGCTCGATTGCGTCCTTTGCCAGTAGGACTGCAATCTCTGCCCGGTGAAGGCCGGGGGATGCCGGGCGAACTGAATCGCATAGCCGAGTCTGATGGTATGGATGAGCCAGCGAGACGGGCTGGGAAGCGCTAGCCAGGCTCCCAGACACCGTACAAGCTGGACCAATGGCACGACAGACGTACCCGAGGTGGGGCAGCGCAGCGAAATCCCGAAGTGGGGTCTGAGTGTGCAACACTAACCTGACTCCACCGATCGGCAGGAGATGAGTGAGACAGCATAAGCGTGGCCTCAAGCCCATCAGGCTACCGCTGGCGAAGCAAGAGGGGGCAGAGGATGGTAAGGCATAGCGTTGCACACCGCCAACCTCACTCTCTTGGGACCCAGAGATAGAAAGGCCACCTTGTGAGATGGAAGCATTGAGAAAGCGAGCTTTGGCAATGTCTCACACCTCTGTAAGGTTTAGTCAGGGGGCGCTTCTGGACCACTAGGGTGGACATCATCCGGCCGAGGGCCAGCGCTGTGACTTTAACACGGTCAGTCACCAGGCGCAGCTCAACCCTGACTCAGAACTACCCTCATGCATTATGACTGTTTGGTCACATGCAGGGATGAGGCGGTCTGCAGTAGCACTGCCGCCCCACCATTGAGGGTAGTGAGAGAGGAAAAACTTTCTGCAGCTTTTCGCACATTTGGCTTGCCATATTGGCACCAAAATGCTTCCATAATGCAAAAAGTTTTTCACACACATCCGGGAAGGCATGGGGGCGGGGCAAGGCGATTATGCGTCGCACTGCGCCCCCAATGTAACCCGGGAAAGCTTGGCTGTCAAGTCTGAATCTGATTCAGCATGAGCATGCACACCATTATAGTGGGAGCTCAGCATCATCTTCATTTCCAGAGCGTAACAGCCCTCTCTCTGAAGCAGCGATCGACATCTAATCCTCCCCTGGAGCCCCGAATGAAATGCTTGGTCCATCATGAGAATGACCAGCTTCCCATCCAGAAGCTGCCAGGCATGCGAGACAGTGAATTTGGCCGTCAATTCGATGGCACACAGCATGCTGATCGATCAACCTTACTGAAAAAGGCAAGACAAACAACATGCTGACGTGGTCACGTACTCATAAGAGAACATAACCACCCACAAAGAGAGTCTCAACATGTTTGCGATGCGATAGAGGAGTGAGGGGCCCACACGGATTGGTTACCAGGCGAAGAAGCCCTCACTATAATCCTCCGGTCACCCTGGCTATACGCAGAAATAGCCCTTTTCTGGAGCACCAGAAGAAGAACTAGATCGGGGCATAAACGAGGCGACTCCAACTCGTTAAGGCACTTGAGTCTCGACCGTGCATCGAGAGAGCTGAACGATGCGCGCTGGGTTGCCGTGACAACCCGCGCTGTCAGTCGGCAGCTCGACGGCACACAGCACGCTGATCACTTAAACCTTAATGAGAAAGGCAAGACGAACAACGTGCCAACGTGGTTATGCTCTCAGAGAGAACATAAGCCACCCACAAGCACAGTTTCAGCACACTTAAGCCCAGACATGTGAAACAGTGATCGTGGCCGTCACATGAGGATAGGAAACGACCGCATCCAGAAACATACGGTTTGAATGACGTTTTGAAAAAGACACAGTGTCAAACCGTGTATGCTCTTTCAGGAAAAACTGCTCTCTCTGGTGCTGAAGCACCCGGGGATGACCGCGGCTACACAAACAGGACGAAAGTGCAAGCCTTATGTGAGCACTCGCATTCTCATTGAAGGCGCAACATTCTGAGCTGTGAAAACAGCTGTTTTGCAGGCTGTTTTGTGAGATCGTGGCCAGCGCTGTTTGCGCTGTAACACCAACACCAGCTTGAAGAGACGTTCTCCTGAAGAAGCAGACTCGTTTTCTTCTTTTGAAGTTTAACACTCTCAAAAGATTGTAGAGCAGGAACAGTAGAACCGCACCTGCTGCTCGTTATATGCTCGCACTGCAAGCAGAGCAGCTGATGCAATTATCGCATGCCAATATGCATTGGCTCGTTTTAATACTCTCAAAGTAGATTGGTCTCTCAAGGCGATCCCAATTACGTCGTCACGTCGACGTTACGTCGAACGTGAGCGACTGAAAAGGAACTTAACTTTAGTTGGCTGAACTTAAATTCGAAGTTTACTTAACTAAATTAAATCAGGTCATTGTACTTTATAACTTGTCAGGTAAACTTTTCCAAATTTGTCAGGCACACTTTTCCAAATAAGTTAGTTGAACTAAAAAAAAAACCCATGCAAAAATATAACAAAAAAGAATGAGTTAAGTCAACAAAAGATTTTTTTATATCCTCATCATCAGATAACTGATCTGTATGTAATGACGCAGATATTTAATTTTATTACAGACACTCATCACTTGTCCTGACAGATAAAAGTCTAGCAAACAAAGATCTTTGTCCACTTTTGTCCTACATATCAATACAGCACTCTTTTTGACATTATACAACACATCATATTTCACCCCATATTCAGAGCAGATATTCTGTAGCTGCTTAAAACCAGCACTGCTGGGAGAGAAAATGGCCAAATCATCAGCATACATAAAATGATTAAACAAGGTGTTGCTAATCATACAACCTGTTTTACATCTTGATAATTGCTTGGATAACTCATCCATGTAAAAGTTGAAGAGAGCTGGTGAGAGTAGCCCCCCCTGACGTACCCCATTACTTACCCCAAAGGAGGCAGATACTATATTACCCCATTGCATACTCTGGTTGGCATACCAGTAAGCCAAGATTCTTATAATGCTGTCAGGGGCACCCCTTTGGCTCAGTTTTTCAAATAGCTTATGATGATTGACTCTGTCAAAGGCCTTAGAAGCATCAATAAACCAAATTATCATGGATGAATTCTGCCTTATGTACCCATGTGTTGCCTCCTTCAAAGCATAGATACACAAAACAGTACCAAACTTAGCTTTGAAGCCAAACTGATTATCAGTGGTACCAATAAAAGGACCTAGACGATCAAGCAAAATCCTTTCCAGTACTTTAGATATCACACTGGCTAGGGCTATTGGCCTATAATTGTCCAAACTCCCAACCTTGCCAGCCTTGTCTTTATGAAAGACTATAGAAAGAGTAATGCAAGTATATGAGCCACTCTACCTTTAACAGTGACAGTTACAGCATCTGATCTCTGAGATCCATGTTGATTGTGAGCCTGACAGTAGAAGCGTCCACTCTGTAGTGCACTGAAACTCTGTCCAGATCCAACAGCTGAGGTTTCATTCTCCTTAAACCAGCTGAAGTTCAGAGCAGGAGGGTTTGAGTCACTGATGCAGTTCAGAGTCACTGAATCTCCCTCCACTATTACACCAGATCCACTTATCAACACTGAGACGCTCCTGGGTGGGTCTAATAACAATCACCAAATTATTTAAGACCTCTTCCACATTTTTAAAATGACAAATATGAACCAAATTAATCAAAACAGAGAATTAGCATCTCATGTTTTATAATAAACTCACACATGACGTTTAAAGTCACAGCATCAGAGTATTTCTCTCCATGTTCATTGATGGACTTGCACTTGTATGTTTTACTGTCATCAGAGCTGATCTTAGAGATGTTGTAGATTCTTCCAGATCCTACAATCGTTCCTCCTTTAATCCAGCTGATTTCTGCAGGAGGGTTTGAGTCACTGATGCAGTTCAGAGTCACTGAATCTCCCTCCACTATTACACCAGATGGACTGATGGACACTGAGACGTTTCTGGGAGGGTCTAAAAAAGACAAAAATTCAAATTCATAATATATATTACAAAATTATACATTTTGAAATTTTAAAAAAATGTGCTGGTGATCATTAACTCACACATGACGTTTAAAGTCACAGCATCAGAGTATTTCTCTCCATGTTTATTGATGGACTTGCACTTGTATTCTCCACTGTCATCAGAGCTGATCTTTGAGATGTTGTAGATTCTTCCAGATCCTACAATCGTTCCACCTTTAAACCAGCTGATTTCTGCAGGAGGGTTTGAGTCACTGATGCAGTTCAGAGTCACTGAATCTCCCTCCACTATTACACCAGATGGACTGATGGACACTGAGACATTTCTGGGAGGATCTAAAAAGGACAAAAAATAAAACCCTAAATCATCTAATTCAAACACGATCTCCTAATTTTAAAAAGAAAAAAAAAGTAAATCTGTACTCACACATGACATTGAGCTGAACAGCAGGAGAGATGTGAGTGTGTCCGTCTACAGCACAGCTATATCTGCCTGAATCCTCTCTTCTGACTGATTGCAGCAGGAGTTCATTGTTTCTGTCTCTTCTCTCAGTTAATGGCTGTGAGTTTCTGTACCAGATGAATGTTGCTCTGTCAGTCAGAGCGCAGCTGCTTTTACATCTCAGAGTGACTGAATCTCCCTCTGTCACTCTCTCAGGAGACTCCACCTGAAGATCTGAACACAACACACACATTATATCTAGTGCTGCTGTCATACACTGATTATTATTCAACATAATGCACAGAAGAAGAAATAAACCTCACCAAAGTCACCTGTGACAGTAAGAGTCACTCCAGGTTTACCAATCCATTTGTCTTTATCAGTGATGAATCTGAAATAGTACATGTGTGAATCCTTCAGTGTCACATGACTCAGTCTGACGGTGCAGTTCTGCTGTTTATCTCCCAGATACTGAAGCCTCTGACTGTATTCAGGGTCCTCAGACAGATCTGGAGGATCTACACTATTTTTATTAGTCCAGAACACTTTCATGATCTGATGTCCAGTAGGGTTTGTATAGGTGCAGCTCATTGTCACTGTTGAGTCCTTTAGTGCACAGATGTGTGAAGGACTGTAACTCACACCCCAATCAGCACTAGAAACCCCTGAAACACAGAATTCATCCTGAACAATTTAGCAGCAGCTTGTGCATATCAAATTGCAGAATCAAATTTATCTTGAGTGTTTCTGAAGTGTTGCATTGACTAACCATGAATCATGAGAAGAACGATCAGAGGAAGAGGAGGAGCCATTCTGACTGATGTCACTATCAACACCTACAACAAATGTACAGTGGCTTATTTTTCAGCTTAATGTCTTGTCGTTTTGGTCTCATTGTTACACATTTACACATTTGGGCAGAACTGAGCCCTCATTAAATTATGGAATAATAAAAAAATAATATATATAAAATATATATTAATATATATATATATATTAATATATTAATACATATATAAAAAAAAAATATATAAAACATATTTGAGTTACATAAAAGCTTTTTATTTGTTTTCTTCATAATTGTCCTTGAATAGTGGTCAAGATCTGGTCAAGAATAGTGGTCAAGAGTGGACAATCTTGTGCAATGTCCTAAACTGCCGAGATAATCACACAATGCGTGCCGTAGGCTACACGTCCACAAATGACACGTCCGATACGCAAACGAATGACTCCTTTGAACCGATTCACTTTAATGAATGGTTAAAACAACTGATCTGTCCAACACTGAGCTCACGAGACGTCTGAATCGGTGTATAAAAAATCGGTAACACTTTATAATAATGTTCCATTTATTAAACTGTAGTTAACTACATTAGTTAACATACTATTAATAAACTGCACTTCTACAACATTGTTAATGTTAATTTTAATATTTAGGCTACTAATAGCCTACATTATTGAAATCAAAAGTTGTATTTGTTAACATAGTTAATGCAGAGGAGAGGAAGAGAAAGTGAAAAGGAGAGATCTGGGCGCTGGGGGGCCCATCTAAGAATATCTTGTCCCGGGCCCAGGCAAGACTGTCAGCTGGTCTGCATGGGACAGTATTGCGCACTTAGGCCCTGTCCCAAATGGCACACTTCATATGCACTTTCGGTCTTGTGGACTTGCAATGGCTGCCGCGTGCGCATGTCCGTTAAGTCCGTGAGACCGTAGGGTGTCTCATTTGTCATTCTAGGCCTCAGAAGGGTGCTTGCGAGTGCCCCCTTTGTGGTTGATGCAGACTCTGCAGCAGACTTCTTCCCGACAGTCAAAACGGCATTACGTCACAAAAGTGCGGACTCGTAGGAAGACCACGAGTGCTTAGGGTGCCATTTGGGACAGGGCCTACTTTCTGTCGTGTGCACGCGCTCTCAAGTGGCCAAGACCACAAGTGTGGGTATTTGGACAAGGCAAGAGACTGGAGACGAGCGGTGAGTAAGTAAGTGCATAATGATAAACATCTGTGTCTTGTTGCAGTAATTGGCATGAAGAGAGCGGATAAAAGCCACTGGGAAACTGGGAGATTCTGAGATCATGGTACTTTGATCTACTGAGAAATGTATGTAAGCTCAGAGAACATGTGTTTGTTTTTGGGGTAACACTTTAGAATACTGTTCCTTCATTAATGAATAATTACACAGGAACAAACGAGTAACGCATTATTAACATTCTAGTAACTACTATTAACTAACAAGAAGCTCTGATTAACAAATTAGTAAGTCATAGCGCTCAGGTGAATGTAGTAGTTCATTATTAGCTAATCAATAACTACTATACCTCCCAGAGAACTACTATCTACAGGTTCATAATTAACATGAATAATGCATAATTTATAATAAAAGGTAATGGTAACCCACTAGTAATGACTCAAGTATTACTACATCATTCTAAAGGAACTACTAATTATTTGGATCAGTATTCTAAAGTGAAAAACATGATAACTACCTAATATTGACTAAAGTCATTGTAAGCTTTTGAGATTTGTGTAAGATTTTGAATAGTAATTCCTTCCAATGGATTTGGTAACACTTTAGTCATTACTAGTGTGTTCCCATGATCTTCACTTTAGAATACTGATCCAAATAATTAGTAGTTCCTTTAGAAAGATGTAGTAACACTTGAGTCATTACTATCAAAAACCTTACAAACGCCTTAAAACTTACAATGACTTCAGTCAATATTAGGTATTTATCATGTTTTTCACTTTAGAATACTGATCCAAATTATTGGTGGTTCCAGAAGGATGTAGTAACACTTGATTAATTACTAATTAGTTACCATTACCTTATTATATATTATGCATTATTAATATTAATTATGAACCTGTATATAGTAGTTCTTAGTAGTCTTCAGTGAGGTATGAAAAATAGTAGTTACTGATTAGCTAATAGTGAACTACCACATTCGACTGAACGCTATGACTTACTAATTCGTTAATCAGAGAAGTTACTACAATGTTAATAGTGCGTTACTCGTTTGTTCCTGTGTAGTTATTCATTAAAGGGGCATTTCACCCATTTGAACATTGTTTTTTATTTAAAGTGGGTCATATATGTAGTCGAAATGTAAAAGAAATTTTGAATTTGGTGCCTTTGTGACCGAGAAAAGACAAAAAATAACTTCAGGACGCATTTGTATGAAAGACAACAACTCCCACAATGCACCACATTGCACAGCTCCGCAAGCCACTCCCACTAATCCAGAAAGCGCGTATCTGCCTATAAGAGAAATCACTCTTCCGTCTACAAGTCTAGCTAACACCAGAGCTTGAAATTCATTTCACATTCACACAAAATGTCTAGTTAGTTGGCGAACTCATTACTCCTCGTTTGTATTTCTTTCGAAAAGGTGAATTATTGCATGGTACCTGGATGTTCAGTCAGAACATATGCGGTGCGAAACTAGGAAACTAGTTCACAACACAAACGTCCGTGTCCTCGTCTGATTCAGAGATTTCGTCCAGGAGAAATTGTCATCGTTAAAAATCTTTGCCGCAGACGGACTCTATCTCTGTGTTCGTAGCGGTTCGTAGTTGCATAGTGAGATCACCGGCGCCACCAGTCCGCCCTAACTCGAGCCAGTCCGGGCTCCTCGTCCGCGGCAGGCAGGTCTTCTGCCTCGGCGGCTCTTCGCTATAATGCGGCTTGTAAAGGTAGCCACAAACACCTGATTCAAGCATCAGACTTCCGAAATCCTCTTCCTCTAGTCTATATCATATTGAGCACTCTCCTCCGCTATTGTCATAACTTTACATCTGTCTCCACAGCACCTGTTAGCTTAGCTTCAAACAAGATGGAGGATATTGCTTTCAGTTTCAGAGAGTAAAGTCCCACCCACTGATCTGTAATAGGTCTGTAGCGTGAGCGGGTCCCGCCCCCTGGGAAAGATGAGGAACTAGTGCTTGTAGTCTCAACAGAAATCCCCCCCTCTTACACTTCCTCCTACAATGACGCAAAATGACGATTTTTGCGTCATTGTAGGAGGAAGTGTAAGAGGTAAATAACGGATTTCTCCCGTCTCAGGGGAAAATGAGAGAGTGTTGCACGACCATTCAATAGTATGACTGGGTTTCTAACAATGCAAAGCTTAATGCAAATGGGTGGAGTGTCCCTTTAATGAAGGAACAGTATTCTAAAGTGTTACCGTTTTTGGTTTATTTTAAACTAATAATAGCACTAGCCTCCATCACCTGACCCTGTCCTCTTCCTTCCTTATCAACAAACTTTGCGAAAGTATGAAAATTGAGCACCATCTGTTTTGAGATTGAACAGAGAACTAAAAGAGAAATACGCTCTAGTTCTTAGCTTAAAGTCAAACAGAAATCAACGAAATACCTTTATTTATGCAAGAAAATGACAGCAACCATCATTTTTGCACTGCTTGAGTAAGGAACTGTCTAAAGCCTTTCCCCGTCCCCTTTGATTGACAGCAGCTTTCATCATATAGTCAGCCTGTATTATACAGTTACTTGTTGTTAAAATATTAAAGTTTTAAGGTGTTTGTCACCAACATACAAAACAGTGCTAGAGAAAACATTGTGCTATTGGACTTTTGATTTTAAACCATATAGTCACTGAGACACAGCCCTGTGACAACTAGCCCCAACCAATCTCCCATAAATCCCCCACACTTAAGATATTTGACTGAACAGTTATAAAATCATGCTCTTACCCGTTTCACCAACACCAGTGACCAGTGACAGCACTACAAATGATCAGGATGAAACCAGTATTGGCGTTTTCACACTCTGAATGACACGTGATTAACACATTATATTTTAATATGAGCTTATGACACCTCAACTAGTGCAGATCGAGCAGAGGAAGAGTTTTAACAGGCAACATCAGTCCATGTTTTCAAACTTGGGAATATCTATATTTGATCAGTTGCTTAAAGATAGTAATGACAAGGAACCTGTTCGAAGAAACATAGAAAATAATTGCTTGAATAACTTTACTTTAATTTGCATATACAGACCAACTATCTTAGCTTGTAAAACACTGGAAGGTATTGCAGTAGCAGTGACGTCAAAACACACATTTCATCTCCAGCATCGCCAACTGTGCACTTGATAAACGTCCAATTTACTGATTTATTAATAGCAACCTGAAGTGTTAAATAAACAAATAACTTAAAACACACTGATGAAACAGAATTGATTCATCTGAATGTTTTTATCATGAGAACTTCTAAAGCATTTTTTTTTTTATCAGCGGCCTTGTTCTTCTTGAATGCATCACGTCTCTAAAAAAAAAGTTTCCTCTTTAGTAAGTGAGATTTCAGCATCACAGTGTTGATCACGTGACCTTCATAAGCGATGGAGAGACGCTGAGAGACGTGACACCCAAGAGGAAGAGGAAATCAGTCCTGTCAGAATAACACTTGAGGCCTTTTTCACATACGGCGGCTCTAGTAAAGGAAGTGCTGCCTATATAATATATAAATGAAAGATCCAAATTGGTAATCATTTCACTGTTGCTGCTGTTAGAAGCTCCAATTTCCATAAAAACTGTTCTGAGATGCTCGTTCAGGACTGCACAGGTGAATTGGCTTGACAAACCTGAAATAAATGTTTTTTAATGCTATATGCTATCAAAAGGCACAATGCTGAAGCCTCCGCTCCCCCGAGCTCCAGATAGATAGCTCAAGTGCAGTCCTCCGGTGGAAAAGATCATGAAAGGTGGCATTTAGATCATGCATCTCGCGCTGCATGCATGCTGCCTTGATAATGACAGGATTAATGACAGTGCCGCTGACTGTGTGATACAGCAGTGGCTGATTATGCATGTCACACATCTGAATGAATTAATAAGTGATCTCTTGTGCCCTAATTGTGCTGCATCAGATCTATTTATTAACATTGATCCATGAACCACGGATTTTGAAGCAGTCTGCTTCTAGAGTGCAGTAATTGCAAAGGAGAGAGTGGGTATAGGCGAAGCGTCTATGTCGCTTTTGACGTGAATGTCCACATGGTGCTTTTGGCCCACAAATTAGGGATGGGATATGCTGCACTGAGGAAGGTCAGCAAGGTGTTGGGGATCCCTTCCCTTCCCCTGAAAACATACCAGAGGCATGACAAGAGAGTGACAGGTGGGCTTTGGAAACAGGGATGGGACAGGGATGTTGATTTTGGAGGTCTAATGACCTGTTACATTTATCATAGTGTTGCTGTAACAGTGAACATATTTTCATGGATGGAACAAGGATGGATTCGTAACAGTAGAATAAAATGTCATCTCATTCATTGTGTTGTATTGGTCAATTTTACTTTTGCAGTAAAACTTTTCAGTTTTCAGTTCAGTGGCAAAAACAAAGGACATTGAAATAATGCAGCCTTATCAACTTATGGACATTGACTAAACATATTTTCAATTAGAGAGAGAGAGAGAGAGACGCACACACACATACACACACACATTAACAGTAGGCTGCATCACACGCATGCACAATTATGGATCTGTTGTAATAGTATAACATTATAGGATGGCCTTATTCTTTATAGTAATTTTATTTTATTTTAGCTTGTCCAATTGGCTGCTATGACTGCATGGTCTACTCCCTGGTTCTTTCCAAAAGAAATTGGGTTTTTGCCACTCAAGTGTACCGTTTCAATAAACTCAACAAAAAAGGAACAGTTCTTGACACAACATGCATTTTTATTTTAGTGGCGGAAATTGAGAGACGATTAGCGTAACTGCACAAGACTAGGGAGCAGATCCGGCAGGCCTATGCAGACGTTGATCCAGAGTTGCTGACGGAGGATGCTGATGCTGTAATTAACATTGGTGTCTCTTTTGATGGCACCTGGCAAAAAAAGAGGCTTCACTTCCCATTATGGCATTGGTGTTTGCATTGACATTCTTACTGGACTGGTCATTGACATTGAGGTATTATCCTCTTACTGTCATGCTTGTGTCCTAAAGCAAAGTGCCAAGAATGAGGGGAAGATTACTGTGGATGAATTTAACAGCTGTAGGGAGACGCACACTGACTGTGCCAATAATTTCACTGGGTCTAGTAAGGCAGCAAAGAGGATGTGGGCTAGATCAGTCAGTCGCCACCAGCTGCGGTACACTGAGATGCTCTCAGATGGGGATAGCTCTGCTTTTAAGGAAGTACTGTCACTGAACCCATACCCTGGGCATGAGATTGTAAAGCTGGAATGTATAAACCATGAGCACAGTGCTCAGAAAATTGAGTGCCGAGCGCAAATTGGGAGGCAAGGGTTTGGGGAAACTGACCGCAAAGAAATCCAAAACACTGCAAAATTATTACATGGGGGCAATTTTGAATAACCAGGGGTCACTGGATACAATGAAAGCAGAGATATGAGCAGGCCTTCTCCACTGCATGTCAACAGACGAAACACCATTGCATACTAGGTACAATCCATCTTGGTGTTGGTATCGGAGGGCAGAAGACAAAGATGAGACCCCTGAAAGCCACACTCGACATGCTGCAAATTACCTATCCCACAAGGTGGGCCAGAAACTTCTCCCCATCTATCACCACATGTCAAGCGACAGCTTGCTGCAAAGAATGCAGCATGGTGGCACACAAAATGCAAACGAGTGCCTCAATTCTGTGATATGGGCTCGCTGCCCAATAACTGTTTTTGTAGGCAAGAACAGGGTCGAGGCAGCGGCAAGCATGGCCATCTCCTCTTTCAGCGATGCTTAATGTGATGGCAAACTTATTTAATGTGATGGAGAGCACACTTATTACAGTGAACACCATCAAGCAGGCAGACCTGCTCAGGGTGTCCAAAGCAAACGCCATTCAGTCCGCAAATGCAAAACGCAAACGAAAACTTGTGAGCACAGACAAGAAAGTGAAAAGGCACCAGCAAGAGATGTCAGAGGGATCCTCATATGGTGCTGGAATGGATAATTAGAATTTAGAAAGCTGTGACAGCTACTGTTGGTCTTGTTCTGTGTCCATACAACTGTCTAGCGTGGGTTTTGTTGGCAACTTTGTGCATGATATGCCAATTTTAATTAATTAATTAATTAAGAGTTACTGCAGTTGTAGGCCTTATATGCCTGTCATGTTATTAAATAATCAGTTTTCATGAGCTTGAAATATTATATATTATTATTACTAAGGGCCTTTACTAAGGGCCTTTTTTTTAGCAATTTTTTCCAATATAAATGTATTCAATTCCCCTATTTAAATCTTTAAATGCCGGTTTCTCAAAATGAGTTTTTTTGTCATTCTTCAGTACAAACATCTCAGCCTATGTAGCACCTATGTACACCAAACTGTCCAGTTATACAGTTAGTAGTATTCTGAAGATCTTTTCAGAGGGATTTGTTAATAAATCATTCCTGGCCTGATTTATGTGACATTTTAATAAAAAAAAAAGGCAAAAATAAAAAAAATTAAGCCTATGGACAGTATATTTTGATTTCCTAGGTAATGAAAGCATACACCCTAAAATCCCTCTGATTTTTTTTTTTTTTTTTTCATCTTGTGTGCAAACAAAATGAAAAAAGAATTTTGCACCTGGCTTTATCATATGTTCAGATCTATCTACCGAAAATAATATGCAAAACCGCGCATATTTAATGAGACAATGCCTAATTTGCATAATTAAACATACAAACAAACTTGTAACATTTTTTTTATATACTTGTGTAAGTAATCAACTGAGGAACTTTCATGATGATATCTATTATTTAAAAGTTTTACCCTATTCAGTGTCTCGCCTTAAAGGGTAAAAGGTGCTAAGCTGAGTACATCGCTTGTGTTGGCAGTGTGAGTGAGTATCCCAAGCCTAGCAGACCTCTGGTGGCTAGATCTGCTAGAAACTGACTTGCTTCCAAGTAGTTGGCCCTTCACGGGCCACCTTGAAAGCAAACCTTCGGGTTGAGCTAGGCTCTTAACTGTGAAACTGCTAGTGAAACTGCTAGCTAATGAGTAGCCTGACTCCCTGGTATTGCGCAGACTGAGGTTGGGTTGTAGGCCTCACAAGAGCCTCCCTGAAATTAGCCCTAGAGTTCTAGATTCGTTACCAAGTAGTTGGCCACCTTAAAGGCTATCCTCCGGCTCGAGCAAGGTTGTTTAGCACTTTTAGCTAAATCAGTGTCCTAGCTCCCTAGAGTTTCATCTTGTTGCAGGTTCCTATGGAGCTTCTCTGTTATTGCTTAGGTCGAAGCCCCTGCTCGGTTGAGCTTGGTAGCACTCCCCTCATTTGAGAGGGTCGTTCTGTAGAGTACTCAGGCAGTACTCTAACGGAAGTTACGACTGACTTCACCTTCATATTGTGATGCATTTTGTGAAGTGGCGTATAAAGCAAGAAAAAAACAGTGAGACTTGATGTTAGAATAGAATAGAATAGAATGAGGCATTTATATAGCGCTTTCATATGTACTACTGTACACCCAAAGCGCTTTACAATCATATCAGGGAATCTCTCCTCAACCCCCACCAGTGTGCAGCATCCACTTGGATGATGCGACGGCAGCCACAGTACAACGGCGCCAGTGCGCTCACCACACACCAGCTACAGGTGGAGAGGAGAGAGAGTGATAGAGCCAATTCAATGTAAGGGGATTATTAGGAGGCCATGATTGGTAAGGGCCAATGGGTGGAATGTGGCCAGGACACCGGGGTTACACCCCTACTCTTTACGAGAAGTGCCATGGGATTTTTAATGACCACAGAGAGTCAGGACCTCGGTTTAACGTCTCATCCGAAGGACGGCATTGTTATCCATATGTTGATTGGATTGTGAAAAATCAGCATTGCAAGGATCCATGGGTAGTAGTATTGAGACTGTAAGGAATAATTGACTCCGGGCCGTTGAATTATTAGAAAATGTATGCACGACCTAGGTGGTAATGCGGTCACGGCGTTACATCTCGGGTGTGCATTATTTTTCAATAATTCAATGGAACATGCAGAGTCAATTATTCCGCTTTTACTACGGTTACCACACCTCAAAACATTGTTCAGATGATGTGTTTCAAGACATTTGTCAGGTTTTTGTCCTTAAAACGTTTATGTGGATGACTTATTTCTTATGCATCTAATCCCAAGCATCTGTTGCAATTTCAAAAATGTTTTACAAATGTCAAACAAAAACTTTAGAGCTAGAAATGGAGGCTTCAGCCATTGATAGCAGACTAATGCAGTTATTAGAGTGAGAGAAAGAGAGAGAGATTAAACGTATGTGAATTACCCGAGTCTCAGTGTCGTTGTGGGTTTTGGTTCTTTGCTATTTTCGGCTGTAAGGACCTTTAAAATAACTGAAATAATTTGTCAAAATTATATGGAACTGTACTGATATAGAACTGTGCGTTTTCCTGAATATAATTGCACACCTAAGAACATTCGTCAACCAATCAGATTCAAGCATCCAACAGCCCCGTAGTATAAACTAATTTATTGAATAAAAGATTCATTCAAAATATTAAAAGTGTAACATTTGTATTCCTACACTGAGTACAGGTTTACAGTGACACAAACAACAACAACAACACAAATCGAATAAATAAATAATTAGCATTAACTATAAGCAATTATAATCAAACAAGTCACAATGCATAAAGCAACAATATTTTTTCATGATAACTTCTACTTGTATCCACTGTCACACTTTCCTTAATCTTTTCAAAATACTCCAGTAAATCCTCATCAGACACTCCTGTCAATCATCCAAGGCTCCACCCACACAGTTGCATGAAGACTGTAATGTTTTGTTGTGTGCCATCATCCACTACAGCATATTCCTGTTAGGCTGAGACAAAAATGAGACAAAAATGATATCCATTTACCAAGGTCAACCATTTTGAAATGTTTAAAAGGCACACTCAAAGTCCGTCTGCAGTGGTGTAAAGAGAAGACTGGACATTTAATAGCAAAAGACTAATCTCTATTGACTGACAATGAAAAGCTGGACACTTACGGGAATATTCTCATAAATTGTTACATTCTCATACAGAGGGATGGTCATTTTAGGAGCGTTGGTGCAAGGATGAACAGCCTTAATGGAAGAGAGAAAGAAGAAAACATGAGAAACAGGAGAAAAATTCAAACAAAACTAATTTTGGAATTAGCGTAGGCTCAAAGAAAATTAAGTAAACGTACCACCACATTCTCATACACATATGAAATCAGCCTATTTTCAGAGTTCACACTTATGCCATCAGAATTGTTTGTGGTAGACTGAGGAAGAAAACAGAAATAAATGTTGCGATCAGTTCATGTTCAGTTGCAAACCCTGTATTATTTGAGCCCATATTGTACTGAAACAGACTGACCTTGGACTGCAGTTTCTTCCTGTACATACAGCTGCTCGAAAAGGAAACGTATTATATTAACACAACATAATATTAAACTACATAACTAAATAAAAAAAAAGTAAATTCAGACTCTTACCAGGTTAGTAACACAATGATGACAGCAGCTACAACTCCACAAAGTGATACTACAACTGCTGTATGATATATCTTCCAATATTTCACTGGGACAAGAGGAAAGATAAAGATAAACTGATCAGTTTACCTCCATTTAAAAAGAGTAATGTAAGTATATGAGCCGCTCTACCTTTAACAGTGACAGTGACAGTTACAGCGTCTGATCTCTGAGATCCATGTTGATTGTGAGCCTGACAGTAGAAGCGTCCACTCTGTAGTGCACTGAAACTCTGTCCAGATCCAACAGCTGAGGTTTCATTCTCCTTAAACCAGCTGAAGTTCAGAGCAGGAGGGTTTGAGTCACTGATGCAGTTCAGAGTCACTGAATCTCCCTCCACTATTACACCAGATCCACTCATCAACACTGAGACGCTCCTGGGTGGGTCTAAAACAGAGAAACATTGATATCATTAACAATCATATTAAACTTTGATTTACAGATGTTTAATGGATTTAATGTCACAGACACTGAAACATCATTAACTCACACATGACATTTAACGTCACAGCATTAGAGTATTTCTCTCCATGTTCACTGATGGACTTGCACTTGTATTCTCCACTGTCATCAGATCTGATCTTTGAGAAGCTGTATATTCCTGATCCTACAAATGTTCTTCCTTTAAACCAGCTGATTTCTGCAGGAGGGTTTGAGTCACTGCTGCAGTTCAGAGTCACTGAATCTCCCTCCACTATTACACCAGATGGACTGACTACTATAACATTTTTCTTTGGGCGGTCTGAGCACAAAGTAGTAAACATCTACATTAAACATCCTTATTTATTACATCACATGCTTGAAAAATTATTAAAGAATGATGCAATACTCACACATGACACTGAGCTGAACATCAGGAGAGATGTGAGTGTGTCCGTCTACAGCACAGCTATATCTGCCTGAATCCTCTCTTCTGACTGACTGCAGCAGGAGTTCATTGTTTCTGTCTCTTCTCTCAGTTAATGGCTGTGAGTTTCTGTACCAGATGAATGTTCTGTCAGTCAGAGCGCAGCTGCTTTTACATCTCAGAGTGACTGAATCTCCCTCTGTCACTCTCTCAGGAGACTCCACCTGAAGATCTGAACACAACACACACATTATATCTAGTGCTGCTGTCATACACTGATTATTATTCAACATAATGCACAGAAGAAGAGAGAAACCTCATCAAACTCACCTGTGACAGTAAGAGTCACTCCTGGAACACCAGTATATTTTCCATCTTTATCAGTGATGAATCTGAAATAGTACTTGCGTGAATCCTTCAGTGTCACATGACTCAGTCTGACGGTGCAGTTCTTCTTTTTATCTCCCTGATACTGAAGCCTCTGACTGTATTCAGGGTCCTCAGACAGATCTTTAGGATCTACTTGTGTTTTGCTCCAGAACACTTTCTTGATCTTATATCTAGTAGGGTATTTATAAGTGCATCTCATTATCACTGTTGAGTCCTTTAGTGCACAGATGCGTGAAGGACTGTAACTCACACCCCAAAAAGCACTAGAAACCCCTGAAACACAGAATGAGCACAGTATATCATCAGAATGTAATGTATAATTTGATAGGTATTTTATCCTTAATAAATGCTTGAAATATGCAACATGCAATACATCAATGAGTGCAAAACGAATGTACTGAGTGTGTCTGCAGAGTGAAGAGTTGCAGTGACTCACCGTGAATCATGAGCAGAAAGATCAGAATAAGAGGAGCCATTCTGACTGACGTCACCATAGCAACACCTACAACAAACGCACAGACGATTTTCAAAATGACATTTTTGGTATTTTGTAATTCATTTAGTGGGTAGAAATCCCCTGTGAGATCAGCATG